>JAECUM010052174.1:0-12840 GCA_016617855.1 Megalonaias nervosa | reverse complement strand
TTTTATATATTGATTGTACATTTTGATCCCAGCTTAGACATCAAGCCAATGGAATATTATACACATGTACAAGTCCTGAAAACTTTGTATTAGATACAAGTCATTTTGCAACAAGTGGCACACCTTTTTTATATTTGTGGTAAGGAATCTTAATATTTTCATGCATACAGATCTTCTAATTAGTACTGTTATCATTCTAATGGATATTTATTTTGGTTTGAGCAATGCAGTTCTAATAATTGGATGCAATGATACATATAGCACTTTCCCAGGGGACTGACACACATTATTAACAATATATGGGGTTCATGGAATTTCCTAAGGAGGTTTGGGGAAGATGCTATCATCATAATGATTACTAGCTAATACCTGTTCATGAAAATATGTTGCCTTCTGAAAGGATGGGCAAAAATGCATCCTGTTTCACATAGTACTTTGTAAATAGAACAAGTAAGAACAAAAACAACCCCTCAACAACTCCTTCTTGGAAACTGGTCATGAGGCTCTAATATTGGGTGAAAAGTTAATATGGGTTAGGATGGGGATGCTTGTCACACAAATTAAGAAAACAAAATTTTCTTTAAAACAGGTATCACCGATGTTACAACAGAAAAAGCGGTAGATGATCCGTCTACCCTTGCAAGAAAAAGAAAACATATCCCCACATCAGGGAGCTTATACAGAAAGCCCTCATCTGTCAACTTGACGGCAAGCAGGGTATGAGGAGGAGAAGAGAACTAAAGGAAGATGATCCCAGGAGAATTTGTAGAAACCTGGTGCCCCAAGAACCACCATCAATTCTAGTTTTGGTGAAGGAGAAGATCTCTCAATTTTAGTTATGTAAAATATGAAACAGTGTCTGATATATGGAGGTGTCTGCTGAGGCAGGTTACACTTTATATAATATTCTGTAAATATCAATAGTTGGAAACAATGTATAATGCTGCATGTACAGTTGCTGAAAACTTTCTGTATTGATTATTTATGACCTTCTTGCCCACATTGGTGTTTTAAAAAGAAATCTGATTGAAAGCATTATTGTTTGATGCAATATTATGTGCAGTTTCAACAAAACAAAGAACGAAGTTAACTGTATTCATTTATATACAAATTCGTACATGCAAGAAAGTGTTTAAGTTCATGCAAGCCTAGAGGGGATGAAGCAAGTGTATTATCCATCCATATATTTGTCACATATCTGCCAAAACAGCAAGAGGGAATTATACGTCTCTATCCAGACCCCAGCCTTCCATATTGCTGTAGTATGAACTGCCTATAGGCAGCATGTCTGTTGGTGCTAATCAAGTCAAATTCATCGTTGAGGACAAAAACATCTCATCTGTACATCCTGGCCAAGGCAAGTACAGCCTCATCAAGGATTAGAACTTGAAAATCCTGAAAAATTATTCCAATTTGTAATATGTTATTTCTAAATTGTAAAATAATATATATTTTAAAAAATAATAGGAACAGGCACTTATTCAAATGTTATTCATTTTCCATCAGCAAATTCCACTGTAAAATACACATGGATCAAAACTGCACATGGTTTTAATTTTGTCATGAGCACTGAGAGTTCCATCACAACTAGAACTGATATTAAGTGTAGTTTTATGTTAAGATGGACAGCTCAAAGTTTTTGGGGAGCATTTTTAGAAGTCAGAGATTCCTGCATTGGGATTAAATAGGAATGGATGATTGCAGATGAAGATAATATTTACATAAGAACTTTATCCTTGTATCATCATCAGCTTAGATTTGTTTAGCATAGTGAGGTACCCACATTGAAACCAGGTAATAAAAAGAATCTACTCGATGAGTATCAACTGTAAAAAAAAGTCCTTATCATTTGGATATGTATGCAAGTCTGTTTTTGGACGGCTTACAATCTCAAAATTTATTGACATTGGTTGCAAAGAAATAATCTAAGCAGATGTCTGATTTGGTAAGCAGTCTCACTAAAAGTGTTGAAATTTCTTACGTTAAATAAACTCTTAAGCATATTAAGAATAATGCATTAAGTGACAGTATGCATTCTAAACAAAAGCTGATATATTCATTACCGGCAAAAGTGATATGCAGAGCTGTCTCTCACAACATCTATTCTAGGTCTGTGGGCATCTCTCCACATTTTCCACACACCATTCTGGTAATCCTGTATTTGGAGTTGGGTGATAACCACCACACTGCCTTGAACCTGGCTCCAATACATTAAAGACAAGCCTGGGGTGGAACTGCAACATCTGTATGAACAGTTTCCTCAGCTGATCTAGCTCCACACTTAGATCTCCTGGAATTTGTTTAAAAAATTAAGCATACTGAATCCCTTTATGTATGTAGTACAAATAGGTTGAAAGCTAAAATCATGATACCATGGAAATTTCAACATTTACAACAATCATGTATTTACATCAGTTATCAATCTTTGCAATTCCACCTTGGAAATGGAAGTCATTGCAGATGTTGTATTGTAAGAGTAACTACCAAAGTTTTAATTCTGTGTGTAAATGGATCCAGTATTTTGATTTTATCGGTACAAAGTGCAAGTTACACATTCATAGGCAGCTGCTACACATATCCTTTATACAGAAAGAGGTTTTCTGTAACGTAGCCCACATACATGTCAAGTTATTCATACCTTTTGTGATATATATTTTGTACATAAAAGTTGTAAGCTTTAGTTATAACATGCTCAAGGAATACATAAAAGTTATTGAAAGAATTAAAGAAGTTTCAAAATTGCCATTGCATAAAGTAAAATTTTTATTGCAGAAATCATTTGCAGTGATCACCAGTTCAGAGGTGGAAAAACTGAATGCCTAGCAGACTGTACAATTAAAATTCTTACCCAGAATGTTAGATCAAATATGAAAAAAAAATTCTTTTTCTTGCAAACCTTCATGTCAGTCTAAATTCTAGACAAATAAAACATTTTAGGATTATTAAGTCCTTATGTTTATCATGATAGTGCATATATAGTATTATATTAACATATTTTGGGGCTTTAGAAATACACCTTAAGGCATGCATTATATTTAAAACAGAAGAATAAAAGTGTAGTATGTATTTTTCAAGACTTAAATGGATATATGAATTTTGTACAAGTCAAAAAAAGTTTTAAAAATGCAATCTAGTCAGGTCTAATTGCTGAACTCCAAAGTAAGATTGCATAGACTTTTTGTTACCATTTTGTATTTTTTAAAATACAAATAATAAATTTATTATTTAAATTGGAAAAAGGGCAAGTTGACCTTAACAGTATTAAATATTTGTATGCCACTAGTGTAGATCACTTCTACCTATATATGAAATGATTTTAGCTAGTTTATATTTTGATTGCCACAGGAATTTAAAATTGTACCACAAGCATTATTTACATCACTCTATATATTTTGCTACATATGGTTGCTTGAACTCCTAAAACAATAGCCCTATATCATTAAGTACAGTGACTAACGAAGACAAAACAGATAATAATAAAAGACTTTACAATTAGCTGAAGAACAATCTAGCTTGAGGCCCCCATACAAAGGAATTTATCTATTTTAACTGCATCTCTGAAGCTACTGTATATATTAAGTTTGGAAGAAGGAAATAGAGTTGGCGTTTCTAATGTCAACTGGAACACTATTCCAGAACAAAGTTCCAGAGTACTGTAAACCTTTTTTGAATAAATCCTTATTTGTTTTGGGAATTTTATACTGTTTGGTAGACATAGATCGCAGGTGGGGAGTATTACCAGGTGATTATAAATATTCAGGGGCACTATTATTGGATATCCTGTACATTAATTTGGCTTTTATCAACTGGATTCAGTCTTTAATAGGTAATATTTTTAACTTACCAGCTAAATTTTTCTTGCTTTTTTTCTGGATTGATATTAGCTTGCATGCTATTGTTTGAAGATGTGCTAGCTTTGCTTTGTTTTTATCATTTGAATTACCCCATACTGTGTTACAGTAGTCTGAATAAGGTTGTATGTAACTGTTGTAAATTAGTTTTCTGTACCGTTTAGGGAGAAAATGTCTTATCCTACTGAGAAGCCATAAACTTGAATTAACTTTTTGACTGATATGTTCAGTCCATGATAGGTTATTATCTACCTAAACAGCAAGTAGTCTATCATGACAGACTATTTGCAAATTTTTTTCCTTCCATGTCAGATTATAGTTCATCACTACCAAGATTTGTTCCTTTTTGCCGTGTTGGGATGAGTAATATTTTAGTTTTACCAGTATTTACCACCATGCCATTGCATGTGCACCAGCTGTCCAGTTTGTTTAGGGCATCCTGTAAAGAAATTTCTAGTTCATGCTTTGTGTTTTGGATGTCTGACAATGTTGTGTCATCTGCATAGAAATCTGTAGATGACATTGAGTCCCTTAGTAATAAGTGGCAGGCCATTAATAAATAATATCATTAGTAATGGACCTAGAATTGAACCTTGTGATACTCCATATCTAATTATTCCAGGTTCAGAGAGAACATTATTTATATAAACATGTTGTGTTCGCTCACTTAAGTTTGAAGTAAACCATCAAGTGGTGTCACTAGGGTTGGTGTCACCCGGTGCAGTAACTCATGGTGTCACCCCCATGGACCTCCTTCCTGCATAAAAATTCAAACATTTTATAAAGTCATGTGCGGTAACTCATGGTGTCACCACCATGGACCTCCTTCCTGCACAAAAATTCAAACATTGTATAAACAGTCATTTTGATGTCACCAAATAAGGATTTATTCAAAAAAGGTTTCCAGTACTCTGGAACTTTGCTCTGGAATAGTGTTCCAGTTGACATTAGAAACGCCAACTCTATTTCCTTCTTCCAAACTCAATATATACAGTAGCTTCAGAGATGCAGTTAAAATAGATAAATTCCTTTGTATGGGGGCCTCAAGCTAGATTGTTCTTCAGCTAATTGTAAAGTCATTATTATTATCTGTTTTGTCTTCGTCAGTCACTGTACTTAATGATATAGGGCTATTGTTTTAGGAGTTCAAGCAACCATATGTAGCAAAATATATAGAGTGATGTAAATAATGCTTGTGGTACAATTTTAAATTCCTGTGGCAATCAAAATATAAACTAGCTAAAATCATTTCATATATAGGTAGAAGTGATCTACACTAGTGGCATACAAATATTTAATACTGTTAAGGTCAACTTGCCCTTTTTCCAATTTAAGTAATAAATTTATTATTTGTATTTTAAAAAATACAAAATGGTAACAAAAAGTCTATGCAATCTTACTTTGGAGTTCAGCAATTAGACCTGACTAGATTGCATTTTTAAAATTTTTTTAGACTTGTACAAAATTCATATATCCATTTAAGTCTTGTAAAATACATACTACATTTTTATTCTTCTGTTTTAAATATAATGCATGCCTTAAGGTGTATTTCTAAAGCCCCAAAATATGTTAATATAATACTATATATGCACTATCATGATAAACATAAGGACTTAATAATCCTAAAATGTTTTATTTGTCTAGAATTTAGACTGACATGAAGGTTTGCAAGAAAAAGAATTTTTTTTCTTCATATTTGATCTAACATTTTGGGTAAGAATTTTAATTGTACAGTCTGCTAGGCATTCAGTTTTTCCACCTCTGAACTGGTGATCACTGCAAATGATTTCTGCAATAAAAATTTTACTTTATGCAATGGCAATTTTGAAACTTCTTTAATTCTTTCAATAACTTTTATGTATTCCTTGAGCATGTTATAACTAAAGCTTACAACTTTTATGTACAAAATATATATCACAAAAGGTATGAATAACTTGACATGTATGTGGGCTACGTTACAGAAAACCTCTTTCTGTATAAAGGATATGTGTAGCAGCTGCCTATGAATGTGTAACTTGCACTTTGTACCGATAAAATCAAAATACTGGATCCATTTACACACAGAATTAAAACTTTGGTCGTTACTCTTACAATACAACATCTGCAATGACTTCCATTTCCAAGGTGGAATTGCAAAGATTGATAACTGATGTAAATACATGATTGTTGTAAATGTTGAAATTTCCATGGTATCATGATTTTAGCTTTCAACCTATTTGTACTACATACATAAAGGGATTCAGTATGCTTAATTTTTTAAACAAATTCCAGGAGATCTAAGTGTGGAGCTAGATCAGCTGAGGAAACTGTTCATACAGATGTTGCAGTTCCACCCCAGGCTTGTCTTTAATGTATTGGAGCCAGGTTCAAGGCAGTGTGGTGGTTATCACCCAACTCCAAATACAGGATTACCAGAATGGTGTGTGGAAAATGTGGAGAGATGCCCACAGACCTAGAATAGATGTTGTGAGAGACAGCTCTGCATATCACTTTTGCCGGTAATGAATATATCAGCTTTTGTTTAGAATGCATACTGTCACTTAATGCATTATTCTTAATATGCTTAAGAGTTTATTTAACGTAAGAAATTTCAACACTTTTAGTGAGACTGCTTACCAAATCAGACATCTGCTTAGATTATTTCTTTGCAACCAATGTCAATAAATTTTGAGATTGTAAGCCGTCCAAAAACAGACTTGCATACATATCCAAATGATAAGGACTTTTTTTTACAGTTGATACTCATCGAGTAGATTCTTTTTATTACCTGGTTTCAATGTGGGTACCTCACTATGCTAAACAAATCTAAGCTGATGATGATACAAGGATAAAGTTCTTATGTAAATATTATCTTCATCTGCAATCATCCATTCCTATTTAATCCCAATGCAGGAATCTCTGACTTCTAAAAATGCTCCCCAAAAACTTTGAGCTGTCCATCTTAACATAAAACTACACTTAATATCAGTTCTAGTTGTGATGGAACTCTCAGTGCTCATGACAAAATTAAAACCATGTGCAGTTTTGATCCATGTGTATTTTACAGTGGAATTTGCTGATGGAAAATGAATAACATTTGAATAAGTGCCTGTTCCTATTATTTTTTAAAATATATATTATTTTACAATTTAGAAATAACATATTACAAATTGGAATAATTTTTCAGGATTTTCAAGTTCTAATCCTTGATGAGGCTGTACTTGCCTTGGCCAGGATGTACAGATGAGATGTTTTTGTCCTCAACGATGAATTTGACTTGATTAGCACCAACAGACATGCTGCCTATAGGCAGTTCATACTACAGCAATATGGAAGGCTGGGGTCTGGATAGAGACGTATAATTCCCTCTTGCTGTTTTGGCAGATATGTGACAAATATATGGATGGATAATACACTTGCTTCATCCCCTCTAGGCTTGCATGAACTTAAACACTTTCTTGCATGTACGAATTTGTATATAAATGAATACAGTTAACTTCGTTCTTTGTTTTGTTGAAACTGCACATAATATTGCATCAAACAATAATGCTTTCAATCAGATTTCTTTTTAAAACACCAATGTGGGCAAGAAGGTCATAAATAATCAATACAGAAAGTTTTCAGCAACTGTACATGCAGCATTATACATTGTTTCCAACTATTGATATTTACAGAATATTATATAAAGTGTAACCTGCCTCAGCAGACACCTCCATATATCAGACACTGTTTCATATTTTACATAACTAAAATTGAGAGATCTTCTCCTTCACCAAAACTAGAATTGATGGTGGTTCTTGGGGCACCAGGTTTCTACAAATTCTCCTGGGATCATCTTCCTTTAGTTCTCTTCTCCTCCTCATACCCTGCTTGCCGTCAAGTTGACAGATGAGGGCTTTCTGTATAAGCTCCCTGATGTGGGGATATGTTTTCTTTTTCTTGCAAGGGTAGACGGATCATCTACCGCTTTTTCTGTTGTAACATCGGTGATACCTGTTTTAAAGAAAATTTTGTTTTCTTAATTTGTGTGACAAGCATCCCCATCCTAACCCATATTAACTTTTCACCCAATATTAGAGCCTCATGACCAGTTTCCAAGAAGGAGTTGTTGAGGGGTTGTTTTTGTTCTTACTTGTTCTATTTACAAAGTACTATGTGAAACAGGATGCATTTTTGCCCATCCTTTCAGAAGGCAACATATTTTCATGAACAGGTATTAGCTAGTAATCATTATGATGATAGCATCTTCCCCAAACCTCCTTAGGAAATTCCATGAACCCCATATATTGTTAATAATGTGTGTCAGTCCCCTGGGAAAGTGCTATATGTATCATTGCATCCAATTATTAGAACTGCATTGCTCAAACCAAAATAAATATCCATTAGAATGATAACAGTACTAATTAGAAGATCTGTATGCATGAAAATATTAAGATTCCTTACCACAAATATAAAAAAGGTGTGCCACTTGTTGCAAAATGACTTGTATCTAATACAAAGTTTTCAGGACTTGTACATGTGTATAATATTCCATTGGCTTGATGTCTAAGCTGGGATCAAAATGTACAATCAATATATAAAATTATTTCTAATTTCCTGTAGTGAAACAAACTTACACTATCTCCCCTTCTTTGTTTCTCATTACATCTCTGCCACTATGGATACTGTGATCCAAAGTAGCTAGCTCATTCCTAATCCTGTACACAGGAGGGATGTATGAAAATCTCTTGGCACAGTACATCAGGATCTGCTGATGAAAAACTTCAAGCTCAGCAGTGCTTCTGCAATTATCAATAACATGCATCTTGTAACATATGTCATTTGTAATCTGCTAACAGATTAATACAGTTATTAAACAATCATTACTGTTGGTAAATTTTGCATACATAAAATCTTTACTGAAGTTTTATTGATAGAGTGTCATGAAATTGTTTATACCTGATGTGCATGTATTATACCTGAACTTACCAAAAACTTGAGAAGGAGAGTCAATGTACATGTATCATGTGCACACATCTTATGAATGCTAACTTATTCAGATCTTCAAATGGTAAATATATACAGTCATTTATTCTTAAGTTGAGAATAAAAACATTTAAAGCAGTCTTAACATTTTTCTTTTAAATACCAAGCAATTGTTGCAATCCTGAAATGGATACCTGAAATTAAAGTAATACTCTACTCTGTTTAGGAACCTTTGGTCCAGGAGCACCAGTGCCAAAGTTTTCAGTACTTTGGCATCCTTCTTGGGATCAAGCCAAGGTTTCGTCTGCTCTTCATTCTCCAACAAAGGTTCATGTAGGCATTTATTAATGCCTTGGCCATGTGAGAGGATCCACTCGTGTATTGGTAATGTGATGTAGGACACTCCTCCAGATACTCTGAAAGAATGCCACAATCAATATTTTATAGCATCTAAAGCTGGTCTCTTTTGTCATGGTAACCCCATATTGATAGATAAAAAGACAACTTGATTTATATCATCAAGCAAAAGCTACATTGTAGATTTGGCTAATGGTTAATGTGGCAGAATTGCAGTTTTGCTCGGATCAATGTTCCTTCAATATTCCACATCACTCTAACATTTCAAATAAATTACTTTTTAATAGATTACATATCTGGAAGATTTGGTGATGTATATATATGGATAAAATATACATTAAAAGAAATCAGACGATAAGGACTATGCACTGTAACTTTGATTTTATACAAAAATATCATACAGTAGCAAACGTTTACATATATGTTTCAAAAACAAGGACAGAAATCTCACCAAAAATTGTTCATAGCTGCTAGCAGTCTTGCACGAAAACCAAACTGGTTCATATATCTTTGGACTATTGTAATGAAGCCATATTTTCCTTTTGTTTGGCAACCAGGAAAAGAAGGTAGATAAAATAAAGTTAAAAGTGCATGACAAGCAATCATCAAAAGAGAAACAGCTTTCCAATTCCAAAACTTTTATAACAGGTAAGAGTGAAATTCAACAAGTTTTGTAAAAATCAACAAATCATTTAATTTCCGAGAATAAAAATGAAACTTTAAAACAAACTTACAGTATTGTGAATTAAATCCCAGATAAGTTCTATCACCAGTCCTAATGAATAAAGTTCTAATTAAATTCCAGAGGTGTCCAAAAAAAACTTCAACTCTGTTATCTCAGTATTTTGTTTTGTTTTCAAATTAAATATGTCCTATGTGCATTCATCATGAGCTAAGTGGATAGATGGGACGAGGGTGTTAGCAGGAACTGCATATGGGACATAGCTATAAATGGGAAACTGCATAAAGAAAGCATATGGGGTTTGTAGACACAATTTCAAAATATACAATCACTGGTCCTCTAAGTATTGAGAGGGTGAAAAAAAAACAGCTGTGATTATTGGGGTAGCCAGCGCAGTATACTGGAACTTTTTTTGCCAAACCAAAACAATGACAGTTCAAATTATGACTTTTTTCCATGCATCAGGTGGCACAGTTGAGGTACTGCACCCCACTTCTGAGAAAGTGAAATTCAAAGTAACTCAAACTAAGAAAAGTATGAAGTGGGAAATCAACCTGCTGGCACAGTTTTAATAATGTCCTTTATCAGCATTGCATTTGTTAAATCATTGTTTTCAGTAGAATGACAATTTTAAGACCCCTCCTTTCAAAAACAAAAAAAAAACAAAACAAGAAATTTGTAATGTGTACCCTCCTGACTCAATAGCAGATACTTCAGATACTGAAGGTGTCTTCATTCTCTGTATGTTGTAAAAGCACTTGGCTAGGTGTTGATGTGAAACATGAATATGTACTGGCCATCCGTTCTGTATGCTTGGGTTCATCTTTTGCTACATTCTTTGTAACTTCATTACTAAAAATATGTATTAAATATTCACATGTATTATAATTTATATTTTAAATCTGTTTCTTTGTGCTTTGTGTTAAACACTTAGAACTGAAATACTTCGTTTTAGCAAGAATACATAATAACAGATCTAGAAAAATTCAAAGCAATAAAACTAACTTGATTGCAGCTCAGAACTTTAACTGATAACAAAACAACCTGCCAGCCATATATTCTGGTAGCACTACAACATCCTTTTCTATCATGACTAGAGATCATTTTGTAACTGTAGTCAACACAGTGCTTTATAATAAATTTACTAGTAGTTGAAAGATATACAATAAAATCTTAGCATCCAGACTCCTGTAATCATGAGATCAAAATTGTACTGGATCAGTTCTACATTCAGATATAGAAAACCCTATGAATAGTTCAACATTAAACATGTATTATTTGTTCTACATGTTTACATGAAAAGGTTATTACGCTTTTGTGCAAGTAATGTGCTTGTGACGTTAACCTAAGTGTGTGTGTGTGTGTGTGTGTGTGTGTGTGTGTGTGTGTGTGTGTGTGTGTGTGAGGGAGAGAGGGGGTATACATATTGACAACTCTTGTACATGTCTCTAAGTTTCCTAACGGAATCTAAAGAACCTGTCTCACGCACAGGGGATCGTGTAGTTGCTTACAATGTACCTGTCATACATACACTATGACAGGTAAATTGTAAGCAAGGATACGAGCCCCTGCGGTCTCACGAAGGTAGGCCTAATGGACATGTATACAAATGACCTTTATCAAAGTTTATGAGCACGCTGTTATAAATAAAATAAATAAATTCTACCCAAACATATATAATATATACAATGCAATTACCGGGTGAAATATCGATCAGCCGATCATATTTATTTTGGGAATCTTACAAAGCAAATCAAGTCCTTGCGCAAAGACAGTAATAATAAAACAGTGTGCTTTAAACAACATATTGACAATTGGAGAACACTTTATACGAAGACATTGGCCTACCTGTCCAACAACAACTTCGCCATTTCAGTGTCTGATGCCAATCCTAACTCCTCCATTAATGCTCTCTATCGAACAGACTGGTCCCCAAGACTGATCCTTGATAGGTCCCGTTCGATTTCTTTGACAGCTTTTCGACGTTTCTTCTCGGAAAGCAACAAGCGTGGGCGACGTTTAGGTTTTTGAGTCTCAGGTGCGTCCGCCATTTTTGTTTATAGTAGATATTTAAATTAGAACCACGTGACTCATAACCCGCCCACTGGACGAAGATGACGTGTATATTTTTGTGGTCACGTGAGTTTCCGTAACAGTTCTTGACCTACAAGTCTCAATTAAAGCGGGCCCCACAAAAATTCATTTTCTCTCGTTTATTATTCAATTATCTAATTGAATCTTCACAAACTCTAGCTTTTTGTGAATTATTTCAGCTTATAAGTTCACACATTTCATTATTTTCATGATCTTTAAAATTCATATAATTACAGACACTTTGCACTATTGTGCCTTTAACCTTACAGCTTAATATTTTTCCATACTGCACTTCTTTATACACAAGTGTCTAAAAATAGTATCGTCTGTTAGAAACTACTTTTGAGTTTAAATTAACAATGTACGCTCATGTAGCAGAAGCTTGGTCTTTGGATTTATTAGATTTGTCGATGAACTGAACAAGCTGTTTGGTCCATTTGAAAGTAGAGATCATAAACTTGGCGATGTGGATGAGTTCACTGAGCCACAAAAGAAACTTTGAACCAAGCAAACGACTGAACGTGATATCTGCAATGTCCACAACAAACATGCCGTATTGAAAATTCCATTTTAATCAATCATTTATTTAGGAGAAATGTTTACAACTATTCGCAAAGAGAATGTTTCAGAAGATGATCGATGTACTCAAGGGTCTATGAAAATAGCACAGAAAGGCAATTGAAGAAGGTGGACATTGGCAAAAAGAAAACCCCAAGAGCTTCAGAGCCAGCAAGCCAAGATAACGAAGAAGCCTTATTTCCGCTGGCATAAGGGGCTGTAGTTTTCATTGTTTTACTTTTTTGAGAAAATATTTGGATTTATAGTAGTAATACAAGTCATATATGTCATGCAAATAGCTGAGGTCCCTCCAACAAATAGTATGCAAGTGACAGGGCATACATAAATATATGT
>JAECUM010052172.1:0-15378 GCA_016617855.1 Megalonaias nervosa | reverse complement strand
ATATATATATATATGAGAAGTGAAAATGAAGTTTATGTTAGCCAAGGAATGAGACCATACATTATATGAGATTTTCAACATCACCTTCCAGTATATATAATATTTACTGTATATAACTGTTTGCAGGGCCACACCAGAGTACCCCCCTAAACACACACACACACACACACACACACACACACACACACACACACACAGTCACTTGAAATTTGGCCATCGTTTTATTCTTATTGGGTATTAAACACACTTTGAGTAAATAAGAAACATAGACTTTTTGCTTTGGTACCCTTTCAAAGAAAGTCAGGCCCTTTTGACATTTTGGAACCCACCCAACCCCCTCAACCCCTGACCTGATCCGGCCCTGATTTGTGTTGCAATACCTTTGGGACAAGGCAAAACTTTCGTGTCAAACCATGTGATAAAGAAACGACAATGTTCAGCAAAACTCACCATGGAAAATGACTTTGGAATAAATAATAAAGGTTTTGTCCGCCTCTATAATTATTCCTCCAAATTTAGAATATACTCAGCTCTTGCTGACGTTGAATATTTGCCTAATTTAGTGTTTTCTATGTGTTATCTAGGACAACCTGTGCTGATTCAGACTTTAGCATTTGTATATTCTTTCCATGATACCATGAATCAGCAGAAAGACAGAGAAAGAGAGGAAAAGCTCAAAAGGGAGTACCAATTTATTTCTTCAAGTTTTCTAAGTGGTAAAGCTGTCAAAATTTTAGAAAAACTTCTACAGGTTACCGGTCGATTCTAACGATCGGTTACCAGGTTACCCGACAAAGGGAAATTGCATTACATGTGTACAAACCTGAAGTTAAGTCCACTTTTGTTATTCACACAGTATCTTATAAATATCACTATCTAATGTCATCTGGTACAAAGTCCAAGAATTCATCCTCATTGTCTGATAAAGTTCTGAAATCCTCCATCTTTGTGCAGTAAATCTTGGTGGTGTAGTCATCATAAATATCATCTGACTCCCTTCCTTGGCCTCACTGTCATAAGTGGATGCTTATTTAAAGTCTGAGCTTGAGCTTTGTAAGTAACACTTCAATCATACAATTTGTAAAATCTATTAAAGGTTGCAACTGAGCACGTCATTCGTGCGGCAAGATGAAATAACCACCCTCTAGTACTTGCCACTGTACAACAGTCATGGATCAATCAAAGAGTTCTCACATGGAAAAACGAGGTATAGGTTTAAGGTCAGTTATTTACAGGAAAAGACACACCTCTGTTGGCACTGAAAATGTATGTGTACTTAAGACTCAACCACAAGAATTGTCAACTTGAAAACAATGTGAGTGCTTCCTTGATCAGGCCCGGCCCTAGGCAAGGCACACAAGGAGACCGCCTTGGGCCCCGCGCTTCCCCACAATGCTATTTTTTAGCTTGGGGCCCCACGCTCATCGCTTGCTGCCTTGGGTCCCGCATGCTGCCTTCGGACCCGCACATCCTAGGGCCGGGCCTATCCTTGATAAGCACTGGCAGAAAACTTGTATGCCGTTACGATAAACGATAAATCTGGAAAACTCCGACCCAACTTAGTAAAGATACCAATTGGTATCAGGGTACTCAGGGACCAACCTATTGATAACCTAGGTTATAAAATGTGCCATCGGGTATCCGTGTATCAGATATTTTCTTCACGAACTCGAGAAAAGCTCGTTTCACACCAGCTGATCTATTGGTGGGTGATTAGGTCCCATCTGGCTTAAAGATTGACTGGCAAGTATTCATGGAAAAGCTTAGACAGTCCACAAGTCTACAACCGTTGTCGTCTTCTTCACTGTCCTTTTCCTTTCCTCCTCACTTCTCTCTTTCATGCTCTTGCATGATGTATTTTTTGGTGTGCCATTAGTTCTCTTGATTGTTGACCTTCTGATCTTCTTATTCTATTAATGAGATGTTTGGGTCCGTTTATCAATTCGATGTTTAGGAAAATCATAAAATGTCATACCCAATAAACCCTCTCTTGCTGCATATCTGTGAATCATGCATTTTCCTGTCTCTTCTGTTGTTGAATCTAACATCTCTTGCTGCACCTCTGGATTCTCCTTGTGATGTTCAATCCTTAGAATGAGTTAAAAACTTAATGACATTCCCTTTCTTCGATGTATAAGACCAAATGTTCTTACAATATGGCCCAACTGGTTCCCCCCCCCCCCCATGTACCTATCTGATATTTGGATTCTATCTCTTCATCTTTTTCTCATCTT
Source organism: Megalonaias nervosa (assembly GCA_016617855.1). Lineage (NCBI taxonomy): Eukaryota > Metazoa > Mollusca > Bivalvia > Unionida > Unionidae > Megalonaias > Megalonaias nervosa. The sequence goes on along the minus strand of JAECUM010052172.1, from coordinate 13,144 downwards.
GCTTAATCTTCGAAGCATCCTCGCCTGAGTTGACAGACTGGAGTACTGTATTCACTTGTCTCTGCTCGTCTGCTGTGGACATCTTTATCATTACATTGCTTAGTTTGGCCCTCGGTCAAATGCATTTCTTTGTGTCTCTGTGGTGAATCTCTTGAGCAGTGTCAAATCCAAAGCTTACAATACTACCATTGTGGGAGGTACTGAATAGAGCATGTTTCATTTGTCTGTGAAAGTGATTTGATTTGTAATGTTCTGTCAAAAGCCGTGAGCAACATCCAGCATAACTGGAAGCTTCATTTAAGAATGAGAATGGAATTGAAGATTTCACACTGGCCAGAAGTAAGTTATATCCATATTTTCCTCCTAGTCTTTCAGCAACGGCGAGGGCTACAATTTCATCACAATGCCTCATTATATCAGTATGCAGGGAAATATTTTATTCTCAGTGGATGTTTTCTTAATGAATTCTTTCAGCATTTATCCCCATCTCACTTCAAGCTGGCTGACAGATAACTCCTGATCACACAATTTTTTTCTCAGCTCCTCTGCATGTGACTGTGGTAGCGAGTCGATGAACTTGACGAGAATAGAGATATGCAAAGCAGCTGATAATTGCCAAACAATTCGCATGGCTGTCTCGATGTTCTCAAAAGTTACTAATTTACTGCAGTCTTTTTCAACATCATCATCTCTCATATATTTCATTATGTTAATGAGGCCTGATGTTTCATTGGCGGCTATTAAATTCGTGATTTTGGACTTTCTCAAGTGCAGTACTGGAAATTCTGGAAGAAATATTGCATACTTTTTGTTCCCATCTATAAGCTTAAACAGATTTCTTTCAATTTTGTAGTCATTTTCATTTGTTTCACTCAAAAAGTCATCGAGAACCACTTTCAATGTGGCTATATCGTCATCTTTACTACAGAAAGGTGGAGGATGGCGGCATAGTAGTGGCGGTGTTGGTGTGTTGTTTAGATCTTGATACTCTAGTATGCTACTATCAGTACCGCAAACCACAGTTTCATCTTTGTTTGTCATAAATGGTATCTGTATTTCTTCAAGGAGGGCTTGAACGTCTTGGAGGATATCTTTATCAGCATCAGCTTTTTATCCTAATATTTTAATAGTCTTCCTCCTCCTCTTCCTCTTCTTCTCCCTCTAATCTTTCATTCATTTTATCTCCATAAATTGGTTGTACATCCTCCTCATCTATATCACTGACATCAATATATGGCAACAGATCACAAGATTCATTTGGATCATACTGGATGTTTTTCATATCCTCGTCTGTATCACCATTACCGTGAGCTGCTGTAATGGAAGTAATGGCTCCATTAATGCCCTCTATATCTTTACTGGAGATGTTTAGTGGGAAGTTTTCGTTTCTGTCATTATTACTAACAGTATCCCTTTTCTCCACATCATGAATGGCCAAGGATGAAAAGCTTTCGTCTAGATCCATGTTTTCTTGCTGAAATTCAGAATTTTCCATCGAAGCCGCATTGTTTAGTATTTCTATTAAGGACTGTAATAACGTAAGTCTTGTTCAGATGTATTTCAGACCCCGTGTGGCTTGCTGATGAAAACATTCAAAAGCACACTCTTTGTCTGAGGTCATCTTTAGGAGCACCCATTCAAGATCTTTTTCAGTTGTGGTACGTCCTTGCATACACAGTCTTCTTTTTCTTCACACAGTGGAAGATGCTATGTTAATACGTCGTTTGAATCCTTTGGAATGCCTTTGATCGTGATGGGCATAGTTGATTAATTCTCCTTTCACCAGGTTGTGGGTCTTTCTTCATGGTGAGCTGGATATGATTGTCCATGAAAAATACCAGATTGCAGACTCTGAGACAAACCAAATGTTCAGAAGATCAGACGTCACTTGCTTTGACAAAGTATAGTAAGCATGGTTTCAGATATGTTTTAAAGTGACAAAGTTCTGAAACTGCTGCTTTCTTGAGACGTCTGTCTCCATTTTACAGACTTTGGATTATATTGGCAGCTGATATGATGGAAAAAACAGATGTGATGTTATAGTAGTTGATGAGCAACTCATTTGTGATAATGTCTTGTATGAGACCACCGTAATTTCTGTTAAGTATTTCAGTGATGAATCAAAATGGCAATATAAAGAGGACAGTTTTGACGTGTAGAAATCATCTGACGATCGACTCCTGAGGCTTTCTTCAGTAGTATTTGTTCTAATAAACACTGGAATGGTAAAGGAACGTGCAAGCGCCATTCTCTCATTATTTTAAAGTGGTTCACATCTAAGGGGTCAGCAAACCAATGTTTCTCCTCTTTAAAACACTGAAAGCAAAAGGAGTCAAGAATACTGCATTCCTATAGGAGATCTTGGTCATCCAGACACGATGAAAGAGACACGTAATAGGGTCGGAGTATTCCAGATTTTATATGACTTCTTGCAAGAAAATGCTGACCAGGCAGAACGCAGCTTTTGGGAAAGAAGAGAATGATAGGCACATATACAATGTGATTTTGCTTTAGAGATGCACGAACTATCAGAGAGATATCATCATATGTTTCAACATTATATTGCAATTCCTGTAATTCGATACTAATGTGTATTCCTTCTTTATGTGCACACACATTTGTGCACAGAAAACATAATATTTTGAAACTGAGGAGCATGTATGCCTCTAAGAGCATTTTCTGTGTCGGTTTCTATTTTCTCCGGTCAATGGATACTTTCCAGATGGTTAGTAATTCCACTTATTGCATCAGCAGCAAACTTCGAGTTATGTTCCATTGTTCAAGCACAACTGATTGAATTCTTGTCCCTTTCTGCCAACTCGTTACATAATCCAAAGATTCCCATTTACTCTCCTGCTCATCTTTATAGTCTGACACTTCTTTCTTACGAAAGGTACTATAGTGCCAATGAAACAGTTTAATTTTATTCCATTCGCTGTCGGTGAACTGTGTTTTATAATCAATAATTAAAGATAGAATCTTCCGCCCTTCAGGTTGTAGCTATTTAATTGTTTCTTCATACAGACCCAAACTTAAAATTTCAACAGACGTTAGTTGTTGATAAAGGTTCCATGTTGATTTCTTCGATTTATTTGAAGATGTAGACTGTGTTGGTTGTTAAAAGAGTTCATCACATACCACTTAGCAATCCTGGAAGTCATCATAGTGATGAAACATATATTGAAAGAAATACGTCAACGAAACCAATTTTTTTTTCTTTCTCTCTGGATTAACCTAATATCATGTCTCTGTAATTCTTGTAAAATATTTTCGTTCTTCACAATTTGTTTCATGTCATGAATTGAATGGTTAGATTTAAGGAACTTTACAAGATCATTTTTGGCTATGAAAGTTCCATCTTCGATTTTTTTGAAAGACAGAGACTCCATTGACGGTATACAGATGGAAACCTGCTGAAGAGTGAAATTATTGAACTATCTGATGTCAATAATTCAGTTAAACAAAATATTTGCTTAAAATATAAAGTTAAAATTTTGGTACTAGATTTTATATGTTGGAAGATAAAAGACTACAATTATGACTAATCAAGGAGATGAGACATGGACAGAAATATAAACTACAAAACACAAATGACCATTATATCAATTGCTTCAACTTGTTGCCTGAATGCTGTTTACACAAGGCTAGTGTCATTTGTGATCAACTGTATGATTAAATTGATTTATAAACTTCCATGTTCATTTACAAACATGTATGCTTATTACCATAGTCTCTATATATGTTACTTCAAATGTACATTGAGCAATAAAGTACTACTATCTAATGATGATATATACCTATATAGACAATATCATGCCTTAAGTACTTCTTGCTGCAATTAGACAAATAAATGACCAAAATGAGGATTAAAGCGACATGAACTCTGGGTTTCTTGATTTGTGGATTTTGGAGACAGCAGTTATTGAACTTAGCTTATTGTTATTGAACTTATTGTTATTGAACTGTTATTGAACTTAAACTGAATTGATACTATAAGCAGTTGGAAATTATTGTGGTATAACGCTATTATATTTCAAACTGAGTAAGTGATATTGCAAAATACTGAATACAAATAATATAAAAATTCTTACCATTTCTTCCTCTTGGAATTCTTGATTATATTACATCCTCCATGTTTTCAATTAAAACACTGTAAGTATTCTTGTAAAAAGTCACTAACCTATAATTCAGACAATGTATTTGGAGTGCCTGTCAATCAAACACATCACAACAACAGTCAGCTAATCTATTTTGGTACAAAATATAGACCTACAATCTATTATGCCCAATACAATATAGAAATCCCATATTTACAGCTAGCTTCAAACACAGGGAACTGAAATAGGGTCATTATAACTGGACAGTTAGCTAGGAGTCTAAAAGCAATTATATCTGACATGAGTGAAATTCACACTTGCTGATAACAAGGTGATGACAGACAAGGCAAACATTGGCAGGCAAGCATCAAAATCTAAAGATATTCAGACCTGGGGCCTGTCTTAGGAGTATACAACGTAAAATGAATCAGTTGGAAAAAGACCAACTGAAATAAATTAAAAAATAAAACATTAGTTTTTGACAGACGTTCCAAAAGGTCAAGTAATTTCGTATCTGGGCTATAATCTATGTGTGATGTCACAGAAGTCCTCACATATCTTAACTATGCATGAATCTGTCATTAATAAACAATAGCCACGCTCTTTTATCATGTTTATATTAAGGCCTTATTTTGCATAACAAAATGACTACTCACCCGAAATTAGATGGGGATAAGACAATAAAAGGAAGATGAAACCATGAAAAGGCCACGTAAGAAGTAATAGATTTTGAAAGATTAAGGGACTAGGGAATAACAAATATCATGCATCCATGGCCACGCTGGCTTTTAAGGTTGTGATCTGGTTCTCTTTTTTAAACTCTATTTGACGGCAAATTAAAACCAAATTAAAATGAAGCAGTTGATCTTTGCAAAAGTGATGGGATGAACAGTGTTTCATTTATCCAATCATTATATATATATATATATATATATATATATATATATATATATATATATATATATATATACACACACACATATGTGTCAGTCGTCGGTGAGTGATCAATTTACATCTCCATGATTCAAGTATTTATGTGCATTTTTTGTCTTTTCATCAGGTAATAATGGCATAGACAAACATAATACCCAGGTAAGTCCCTGTCTACGTGGCAGTATTGCAGTCGGTGACGTAAACATCCTGTGAATACGAGCTGACCTAGGACGACAATTATTTTCCTTGTATTTCATGTATAAACATTCCACAGTATGGTACTTTTACCATAATTTACCTTTCTCGCTTTATGCTGTGTATTAACCCACCTTAGTTCAATAAATACCGCAGGTTTGCGGATAGGGTGACCGGATAATTTGTTTATTATAACCGATACAGAGGAAGTAATTGTAAAATAATGTATTATAGAAGATAATTAAAACGTTGTATTAAGGGAATATCAAGAAGCATCAACTACTCTATGTTGTCGCCTTTTCATAAAATTTATAATTGGCATGGAAAATTAAGTATTTTAGGTTTGTATCTCTAAAGATTTTATACACCTTTGTACAGTTCGATAATATATCAAAGATGAAAAACGAAATCCAGTCAGATTTTTAATAAAAATAAATCAAGCTTGACACATGCAAGGTCATGAAATGTACGAACCAGAACAAATGAAATATTATTGAGAGAAGGGAGATAATCTCGATCGTATTACAAAAAGTTGCATTAATGGTTACGTTTAGATCCTGATTACTGGCAATAGATTTAAAATGAGTTTTCCTACAAGGTCTGCCGTTCACCAAAAAATAGTAAGATTTATAAATATACCAAATATTTTTTATTCAAATGAAGAAAGAAAGAGAAGTGCATATATTTAAGCAAAGAATATGTATCTGACAGGTATGACCTAAGTTAAAGTTATTTCTAAGAATCATACGCACCTTTTTAAAACTTCTAAGAATCATACGCACCTTTTTAAAACTTGGATATTATACTTAAAATGAAAATGAACCCTTTAAACGTTTGTGCATTTTACATGAAGTGTATTCAACTTTTTAAAGACATCAAATAAGACTCCACCAAACAACAGAAGAAGAAAGCAATAACTGGAGTAAGTTACATGCATTTGACATGTGTGACATAAAAGAGATTCAAATTATTTAAAATACAGCATTTTCCCTCATGATTAAACCCCAAGAACGCTGGATATTGCGCCTAATTTGTAATGCATGCTTCTAAATATTGTGCAATCTACAAAAAATTTACCTAACATTTCACTAATGCAAATATTATTTGATTTTATACATTACGAAGTAATGAATATATCAGAGAAACTAGTTTTTATCTATTCACACAGAACAGGGATTCATATTTAACTCCTTGACATTGGCTATAAATTTAGATACATTCTTTTCAGATCTTTTGGCAAAGTGCAGAATATTTAAATATCGTCCATATATCCCAATGATATTAAGCTGCATATCCACATGCAATTTGAATATGCATGATTTTTGCAGTAGTCTCACGATGTGTCTATCCACTTGTAATCTCAATTAACCACGCACAGAGCAACCTGATATTTTGAATAGCCATCAATATCGAGGTCAAATAAACCTAATCAAATATGCTATTATTATGTCTCCTTTTCCCATCATCAACATAGACGCTACTTAGTGAAATATCTACTATTCACCCACAAGCTTGGGTTATTACATTTTTTAGTGAATTATATAGCATTTCATCCTTATCCGTTGTGCCAATCGCTTAGTGTTACATTTTGAAGATTCTGTAACAGTATATTAATCAACCAATTCAAATATTCAAATGTAGAACAATTACGGTATTTGCCTTTTTGGTCATGCACGTAACATACCTACTTTGCTTGTTAGGTTGTACCATTGAGCTTTCTAGCACTACAAAGGATATTAAGATTTAAAAAGACGAACTGCATTACAACGCACTCAAATATTAATGTATTTATACTCAGCATATTCACAATGCAAATTTGTTAATCCTCTAGTAAGTTTTGGTATCTTTGTAAATAACATAAATGATTTTCAGCCATGTTATTATTAGGCAAATTATCAATTAATATTCACAGACCTGGTTAATAACACCGAGAATAGCTGATACTTATGGAGCACGATCTTTACTTTTCACCGATAGACGAGAGCTGAGATTTCATAACAGACAATCTGAAAAGCTTGCATGACTTACTGAAGTAAAACAAGAGATTAATTGCTTACAAACAGTAATTCAAAAAGGGGAAAGGCAAGACATTTTAGATGTCTGGTTCAGAGTAAGATTAAATACTAAGTTGAAATGCTGGAATCTGGCAAATTTGTTTTCGCTGATTGGAGAAAAAAAAAAAGACTAAATGTTCGAGAAATACCACTACCTTGGTGAGAGCGTGATATATTTACAAACTAGGTGAGTTCCGCGTTCGATATTGTGAGACTTAACAAGACTGTTTATACACAAATGCTTGAAAGAGACTGCTATGTGTTAATAACGTCTCTACTTACCAATTATAAGGTAGAATCCATACGATGTATGACCTTGGGCCCACTAAAGTCCTGAATTAGAAATGTCGTTACTTCAATTGACCTAAATATATTTTCAAATCCCAAACAGTTAATTATAGATGACCGAGATTCATGATACCATGAATAATGTTAATTACATTTCTTTTCACGCAGTGGCAGATATTTAGGCTATTCTTCTGTAACACTAGCACCTGACATACTATTAAAATAATGGTTCTAAACTGTTAGATGTGAGCTGTAACATGGCGCTTTAATGACGCATGTTATGTAGTACAATCCACGAGATACATTCCCTGTGTCCGATATGTTATTTTAAATGATCTAATTATATTCTCAAAATTCCAGACAGCTAAATATAGATGACCAAATAATCGATTGTAAGAAAAACATTTATAACTTTAATAAATTTTCAATTTTCGGTATTTATAACGAGGTATTTGACCCTAAGCATGCTTATATATATATATATAACTATATATATATATATATATATATATATATATATATATATATATATATATATATATATATATATATATATAGTTATATATATATAGTTATATAGTTATGATATTTATTTTCCATATATATTTAAACTCTTTCAAACACATTTGTATGCATCTGTACATGTGCAAGGGGGATGGGTGCGTGGGTACGCTGGTGTTGTTTAACTGTTTCTTTAATAGTTTACACTTACATGTATTTGTAAATTTTTGCCCAAATTATTTTATATCTAGAGAGAGAGAGAGATCTTAAAATAATCTCCACCCTTCCTTACTTCCTACTACTAATCTTGCTACTATTACCACTACTACTACAATCACCATCATCAATTCAACTTCTACTAAATCTGCTGCTGCTGCCATTACTACTGCTACTACTACTAATACTACTACTACAACTACTACTACTACTACAACTACTACGTCTATTACTAAAGGTGTCTAAAACGCCATACCTTTGTACAGTAATTGTTTACTCTTCGATAAGTACTGGGATTTGGTGAAGGTCGCTTTTTGTTTTGACATAGTTTTATCTGGTTTCCCAACAAGAAAGTCATGGACTGTGCGCGTGGCTAATAGAAGGCGTTGAGGTGCAAATCTAGTTGAACTTCCTATATTTTGAAATTTATTGGAATTGGGTGAAGGCCGGTTTCGTTTGTTAGTTGGATTCCTAACAAGTAAATCACGGGCTCTGCGCGTGACAAGTAGAATACGTTGAAGTTTAAATATAGTGACATATCATTTTCTGTTTATAAATTTTCCTGTAATGATAATGTCTCTCATTAGAGCTGTTAAACGGCTATTGGTAACAAACAGATCAGCACAGTTTGTTGGGGATGGTACTCTGATTGTAAAGAAATGGCTAATAATTTTGGTAATAGTGATACCATATTTCTTCCATTAAGTATCATGCAATATTTAGCAGTAAGTTTGTGAAAGAATAACTTGCAATAAAATAAAATTCCATACCCTTTTTGACGACAGTATTTGAAGAACATCACTATGGACTGGTTGCATGCAATGAATGCAACAAGTAACTGACACTTAGAAATAATGCATTGAGTGGCAAGGAGAAGTGTAGTTGGTGCAAAGTGCTGTTGCGAAAATGACTATGCACAATGCTATTTGCAAATAAATGAAAGTCACGAAAACCGGTAAAGTAGATCCTATGGGGACCTAAGCAGTTTTTTTATGAGAAACATAATGACACAAATGTACATGTAAGTTGGTACTATTACTACTATCTCCATTAATTACTACTACTACTACTACTACTACTACTACTACTAATAATAATAATAATAATAATAATAGTGTCACTGGCCAAGATTATGATGATCACCAAGTCGGAAAATTTTAATAATCTCTGTCCATGTGTATTTCGGTACATACTGTACGTCTATCTATTTATATACCTGCCTGGCTCTATTCAATCGAAGGTTTGTATCGGAACCATTGCAAATACACCATAAGATTCAAGGAATGCAAGGTTACATTACTGCCACCTTTCTCTACTATCTTCTGGGATACCTAACAAAAACTAGAGTGAGACGAGATTTCAGTGGCATGCTCTTTCATGAAGTCTATATTTTATCCTGTAACCGAACAAAATATCTACAGATCGTTTTATTTAAAACGAAGGAACTTTATTAGCGCGATGAAACATATGCAGCTTGCTATTACGCTCAATTGAAATGAGGCACATATCAATGTTGGCAATTTTTTCTTCAGCGAATATCCATTTCTTCTTTATCAATCGATGTGGTGGACACCTAATATTGGTACTACGATACTGCTCATCTCTTGATAAACACAATTAACATACGTCTTGATTATGTCGACCACCAGTGTTATTAAATTCTTCTTTCTAAAGCACCTCATGCCTTTGCAAATGACCAGACTTGTAGCATGATAATAAAAAAACTCACTGACACAAAGTCTACATATGTCACATACAAAACAAAACCAGTCAATATTTCACACAAATGCAAAGAAAAGCCTTCTAAGCAAGACCATGTTTTTACGCAAATCAAAAATAAGTTTAAAATTTAAGGTCTTTCCCTATTCACGGTCTAATTAATACACTCACTGTAAATTCCAGTTTTGAAGAACGCGAGGGCATATTGTTACGATTCTATGTCTTAAACTGTGTACAAGAAAGAAAGTGAAACTAACAATTTCAGTACAATCAACGAGCATTTCATTTATTTACAATACAAAGTGAAAATTCAAGAGACCCGTACAGCATTGTGAATTAAATAACAAATACTCCTAAATGTCCTATCATAAGTCCAAGATTAGAAGATGTTCGGAATGAATACCAATAGTAGTGAATGTCCTGATATAACACAATGATGCAAACAAAAATTTCTTTAAATAAGCTCAAAATAATCAGAAGCAGTATGTTAGTTCAAAATTAAATGGGCACTTTGGTATTTCCAATGAACATTTTAAACAAATAATTGATCTCGAATTATATCCGACACAATTGTAAACTATGACCACAGATTTCCACAGACTGGACTGACCTAAGAAAGGAATTATTTGTTTAACAAATACTATTGATACACAATTTCACTTGACCTATTTGTGAATCATTCTAAAGGAAAATTCCAATCTAATTGCGAACAAGACTGGGCCTAGAAGGTTCTGAACTCAGATGCTGGATAAACATTTTATTTACAACTTATAATAATGGACAAAAGACAGCTATTCTAAAAGATAATTATTCTATTTACAAACTTTGACAAGCACACAGTTTTCCTGCATCTATGTGTCAAATTACAGTCACTTCAAAGTCCAACAGGTTTTCACTTCTGACAGCATCTAACTAATCACCTCTGACTAGTGCATGCGTGACCGATATATATATATATATATATATATATATATATATATATATATATATATATATATATACACGTGTCTCCCTGCCTCGCTGCTATATACCAGGCGCTCAAGCTTCTCACGAATTAGCCTTCAAACGTAACCAGAAAGAAGAGCTCAAATGTGTACTTACCAAATGTGATTGAAATGCTCCAGAAACTAAGTATCAAAAGCATCTCCGACTTATTTAGCTGATATACAATTAAATGAACCAGAACCACAAATAAAGATAACAAATCTACATGAATTAAAGTGCATAAGGATCATTGCGATTCCATTAGGAAAAGGGATATTACTTAGTATCCTATTCCTTCTGGTTGCTCTCACATAAGGAAACCAAGTTTTGCATGCCATGTTATTATCTATGAAGCAACGTATCCATTATTAAGATTTATTACACATGCTTTCTTAACATTCAAGTAATACTAGCAGTCCATATCGAAATCTCTGAAGGAGGAAAGGTCTGATAAACATGGCCAATACGTTAATACTTTCTTCCTGTCTACTGATGAGAAAGTTAGAATAATAAAGGAAGATGCCAACTAATTTCCACATCCAATACACTTGATATAGGATCATCAACAGACTCAGTTCAAGGAACAACATTAGCACAATGGCACAGAAATCATGAATGAATTGAAATAAAAAGTAATAGAATGTCCGACTGTCCACATAAATGAAACTTTACACGTATTATGGACGTTTCGTCATTAGTACTGATGTTCTTATGGATACTCCTAAACTCCACATCGTTTTCCCCTGACAAAATTAAATTCTTAAACAATTTCTTTCAAATTTCTGCATGAATTGATACAAATCTATGGTATATAGAGATATTCAAACTCAGCGGTGAATTATGAACAAATACAGTGAACTCCCCCAAACCAATTGTGTCTCAGTTAGTAATAGTTAAATTTGAGTCGCGCAAAATATCAACAACTTAGATTGTCGGAAAACGTTTAAAGGAAATGATTTTCAACCTGAGACGTGGTAGTCATATAAAAAGCAAGATTACCCAGTTATTATCAACCACATTTAATATAGTCTTTATATCAGAAAAATAACTAATTATTTCTTATCTAATACGTGTGCAATATAGCTGTATATTAGCGAAAGTAATAGAGCTTGGGCTACTCGAGTTTCTTTGTGGCATGTAGATGTGTTTCTTCTTTTCTAAAGACAACAAGACATCGAGATTAATGCAACAAATTTGAACTTTCATGTCTTCTGTCTCCGTTGTAATATCTATTCAGCTTTGTACAAAAATTCTAATAATAATTTATAATAATAGATAATAGAAAAATACTGTCCTGAAGATGATTTTGAGTGACAAAAGTTTGTTGTCGGCTGTTTTTTTTTTTTTAAACAAATCTATTTGTCCAAAATATTTTGAGCTCATTATCAAAAGAGGAACCAACACATCGACACTGTGTGTGTGTGTGTGTATATATATATATATATATATATATATATATATATATATATATATATATATATATATACGCATTTCATTGACAATTAAGCAATATATTTTCATGCTATTAAACTATGACTAGCAAGCAAGTTATGAACAAAATATAACACCAATAAAATTTATTCAGCAATCCTCTCATGCCATTTAACTTAGTATTTTTATCATAGGTTTGAAACTATATGATGGCTGGAAAACTATGCGATGTGGGCATAATCTTATCAGAAACAAGAAGTTCAATAATGTTGTATTGTATAGTCGAGAGCAGTTCATTAAAGTACTTAGTTTGTGACCTACTTGTGATTATTGAAAATAAGTCCACTCTGACTAAAGAGGTGCTTGTAAGCCTGTGTGTGTGTGTGTGTGTGTGTGTGTGTGTGTGTGTGTGATTTGGATGTTTAACGTAGCTTTTAAGCATATTCACTCATATCGCCACGATGTCTGTAGTGTGACAGTTTAAAATGTTTTTTATGGGGCATAATGCTGCAGACATGTAGCAAGTGCTCGTAAATTGAAATAAAGAGTAAATAACGTTGTCTGAGAAAACACCAAATTAATCATAAAAGCAATGGTTCAATGCCTATTGACTGATAACTATTAACTAATAGTTTTTATTAATTATAGTTTTCATTTATTATTTTCTTCAGTTATTGTTATTACATTATTCAAGTACGCTGTACATTTGTAAGAATATAGCATTAC
>JAECUM010052171.1:0-13673 GCA_016617855.1 Megalonaias nervosa | reverse complement strand
GAGACTTTTTAAACCTTTATTATATTAATACAGAATTTTTTCATATCCATGGTTCTTCAAGTGATGCGAGAACTAGCAACATTGAACTTGAGGGGGTAAACCTATGAAAATAATCCATAGGCCTACACAATATTTTTAAAAGACATTAATGAATTTCTCACTAAATTATCTCATGGCCCTTTTCTGAAACAGACCAAGGTTATGATTTGTCTGTCTAAAACACTGTTCACTTTCTGTCTTAAAAAGCATTCTCCCATGCAAGGTAAAATAAGCAAAGAAGGAAACCAACTGGAATGCTATAGTAGTGAAATCGCTTAACAGCAACTTGAATGAGATTACTCTCACAAATGTAATGAGTATACTAATTATTGTTATGTTAGAATAAAGCTGAATCCCTCGTTATCAAATGTCAACGCGCCGTTCTCAGAGACGTCATTGCCTAGAAGTCTGAAAGCAGATCAGCATCTATAATTATCTACGGAAATGAACGTATATTAAACCGATACTTCTAATTTAATGGCACAAATTACACCGACAATCACAATATAGGAAACCAAGCGAATCACTTTTGTCCTAATATGTCCCCATACGCTTGATAGGTATTACTTTACAAAGTATAAAATACATAAATGTATTACCTTTGTGAATGAAAGCGTTCCTGAACATGTCAGTTTTAATATACTTACATTAATGATACAGTTGATATAATCACTAAAGGAGAGAGTAATATGTCGCCGAGCCAAGATGAAATTTCACTTTTTCAAATGTCGATTTTGTCAATCTCTGATTCCCTGAAGGAAGGATTTAAATGTGATCTCACTTCAAGTAATCATACTGTTTAAATTTATACCCCTATTTATTATTAAGATTATTTTCCCGAAAACTGAGTATTAAAAAGGAATGTGAAATAGAAGCTTCTAGGCAAACAGAAACAGGACTAAGATTGTTTTCCTTTAGTATATACTGTATTACCAAAATTTTTAAAATATGAGATTTCCTTAAGCCAGATAAATCTTCTGGCTAGATCTCAATCCAAGATGGAAATGATTAATACCGTGAGATAAAATATAGTTTATTCATGTCGGGAGAAATCTTTGGAGAGCAATATCTCCCATGTCTTGCAGACCTGAAGGCTGAATGCCCATCGTTACTTGAGTCCCTGACAACGTGGCCCTGTAGATCCATAGGGTCGTTCCCGTCTTCGTGGACTTCGCAGTTTTGACGGTGTCATCTAGGATGTAGGGCTTCTAATGTACCGGAAGACTTACGTGGGCATTGTTAGATGATGGGCTAGAACTTACAGTTGGATGTGTCCGAGTACAAATAGACAGTAAATAAAATGGAAGCATCATTATTTCAATACGCAGGTGTCAGATATCGCACAACGTTTGGTTTGGACTACGGGTAGTACAAGAACAGTTTTCAACTAGTCTCAGGTTCCTAAAAACAGAAATTAGCGCTGTTCCAAAAAAGAAACTTCTTGGAAATGCACGGCTTAAAGAAAATATCACTGATGTCAATAAGCATTTTAATCAAAAACTGGAAACAAGTAAGGAAAAGCACTGTTGAAACAGCTAAATTAGTTGAACCAGAACCTTCTTAAGCAGTAACTTATAAAATATGTATCACTCATGATTTAAGTAAAGAGTAGCATATACTCTTGATAATGTCATTCATGTTGGAAAATTAATAGAATGTTGTCCAATTTTTGTCAAGAAAAAGAGATCACGTTCAAAGGATAAAGTTATTTCCTTTGAATGGATAACTGTCAAAATGTCATTATAGTTGTGACATTGGGTATTAAAACAATTATGGTGAGAAGGCAGCATAACTAGCACGTATCGAAACAATGTTTGCCAACAACGGAACAGGCGTTGAACCTCCCTCCCCCAAATATGCTCTGAGAAGAATATAAAATCTTTAAAGGCTACACAGTCTGATGCTGCCAAAATAGGTGAAATAACTGCTACATGACTGCAAAAGGTCCGTCTTTGCTTATTTACCTTGGTTGAGGATGGCAATATATCCAACTGGCATATTCACGCAACATCATCCTGTGCATGCTCTTGATATGGACCTTGTGAAGAAAACAGAACTTAAGGAAATTCCGGCATTGTCCTTTACCTCGTCTTTACAGACTAAAGGATACAACACACAGCAAAATGCAATGAGAAAGTACATGAATGATAAAATAGGCCCTAAGTAGACCACATGAACAATCTCTACATCCGCTTGTCTATTGTGAGAGACACTATCTTTCAAGAGGAGCACTATTTACATGTCTTTTGTCATCCCAATAGCAGTTGAACGAGGCTCGCAAATCCAGATGTAGCTTAGTGTGCTTTATTTAACGTACGCGTAACGTATCATTTTATTTGAAGCTTAAAGTAGAGTTTGTTGATACTAGGTCACAAGACTGAATCTAACGGCGCACTGCTCTCTTTCCGTTTTTACTTCGTGGACTGTTGGGCATTTGCAAGACAAATCTTTAATATAAAAATGTTTTTGTTATATTTGCATATTACCAAATAACTGTTTACTGCATAGTTTTGTTGGGAGGTGGGTGGACTCTCCGTAGCACTTTAGGTCATGTTTTGACAAGTATCTTATCAAGACTAACATCAGGATTAGCCGGTACCATTATATTAACTGAAGCATACTAAATATTATGATAAATCTTAACTAAACTATAGTCATCTCTTTACGCAACAGCGAGCCTACCTAACTGTCGTGGAACAATATTATTGAATGGAGTTCTTGGTGTTGCACCGACAATTGATAGCTTTTGCTGCTTCCACAACACATAAAGCTATCGAATAGTATCCGTACATACATTCGCCTATTTTCATCATGCTTAGCTGGTATACAATGTGCAGGGTGTAATATTATGCACGCATATAATTCCTATTTTAACTTGCAAACATATGCCAGCATAGAAACGTGAAACAAATATTTCGTAATTTGATGACTTTTTATCATGAATAACTGCAGAGGAATAAAGCCTTGCGGCAATAACGGCTAGGTCCAGTATAACGTTTCTGTGAAAAACGCCAACAACCCTTCTGGAAAGGAGATGAGCATGCTTGCCTCGCTGTGAACAATATATCCAACCCGACCATTCATTTTGGGTTTAAGTCTGCAACGTTCGTGCTAGATGAATACCTATATTAGCGACTGAAGACTCAAAGATCCCTGTAGTTGAGGCGGTACTTACCAGGTGGTCAGTAATTATCACAAGACGTCAAGTATGGTTATGCGATGGAACATGTACATTTGTTGTTGTTGTAGGGTTTAACGCCATTTTTCAGCACAAGATAGGCCATACATGGTGGTCAGTATTAATGGTGGAGGAAGAACCCGGGAAAACCCCCGAAAGAACCACCGACCCACGAGAAGTACCGGTAAGCTTCCTCACATACCCACATTGGCCGAACCCGAGACTGAAACCCAAGCAGACAGTGGTGAGATGGCAGTGATCCGTATCGATAAGCGCTTTAGACCACTCGAGCGGGCCATATTATTGACTCAACCCAAAACACTGCATTTGGGCCGGCCTTGGGTTAACGGCGTGCGCCTGTTGATTATAAAACATTGGAAAACCTCTGACCTTTTGTAGGAACAACTTATCATTACAAGACAAAACGACGATGCTTTCATAATTCTCGATGCCCCTGTAAGTGCAGGAAAGGTAAATACACAATATTAGAACTCTGGCTTCATGTGCTATAGCTAGAAGAAAGTATACGATTGCTTATAAGTTTGAAGAAATTGAAAATAGTGTAACCCTCAAACTGATATTTTAGGAGGAAAGCTTAGAGTCATAAGTGTCATTTTGGAATGGGGGACGAATCAAATCTTACATTACAGAATGGCTGGCATCTTTATCTGGTTCGGCTGTCACCTTACTAATTCGTGTGTCATAGCGTAAAGTTACATTCCGTCCAAGCGTTACGTTAAACAATAATGGGAGATATCAAGAAACCAGTTTAATGCAAAGATGCAAGACAATAAAAAAGAAAGTTGCTGTGTTCTCGCCGCCTCTGCTCGAAAGCATAAGTTCATCTGCGCTGCTTGAGTGTGTGCCTCCAACACTGATATACAATTGGGGCAGGGCTAACTCCACGGATTTGATCAGGAATTGCCTGAAGCGGAAGTAAGAAAAGAGTATAGGCTCCCAGTCTCACTTAGAAATTTATTTGTCTAATAATGTTCCCGAATACCCGGTATTACATACAACTATAAATAAAGAAATAACACTCGTGTTGGTACTTGAACTGACGAAGTTGACGTAAAACTCGATCTTCTGGCAATTACAGCAGCAATTACAGACCTTAAAAATATGCATCATAAACCAAACTCCAAGTTACAAAAGCAAGTTTTTAGTCAATAGTGATACTCGTTTATAGGTCCAGTTTTGCCTGGGTACCTATACCGGACCTGACGAAACAGGACAACCTGCTGTATATTAGGATACACTTTGGTGCAAAATGTATACATTTGCCATCCCAAAGTACTCATATAATTCCACTTTGAAAGGCAAGAAAAGTTATTCACAGATATACGTGTTCGAATTTACGTCAGGTATTTGTTGGTGGACCAATGCAATTAATATCTTCCTTGTGAAAATAGATTACACAGCTTCTTATTAAGCTGTCCAGGGATGATTTTCTTAAAATCAATTGTAACTGAAAATTAGTATTACCATCAAAAGGGTCATAAACTTAAACATCATACGAAGTGTTCAAAACAATTATAACCATAATCACTATAACTGGCTGATAGAACGGGTGATAAGAGAACTGATACATTTCCTTTGGGTAAGGTACCACTGTATGTATTTGTTGTTTCAGAGCGCATGCAACTAATTCAACTTCTATTGACTGTGATGCTAATTCATGGCCATAAAAACCGGTGTTATACTTTTGCGGTAAGACCGACAAAACATCTTTACATCCTATGCCCGACGTGTTCAAGAGTAAAACGTTATGCGTTACGGATTGTTTTTTGTGTGAAATAAACTACAATTGAAAGGTGCCGACTTAAAAAAATCCTGCCGGAGATATTACTCGTTTGCATGGAATATTACCTGTGCGGCAGCAACATAACGTTAAAAAAGTTTTAAGTTAAAATTTACTCTTCCGTACAGTTTGCCCATGATTAAGAGACTTCTAAACAACTTTGTGGGAAATGTTCTGATCAAATATGCAGCCTTCATTCTTTAAAATACGGTATTTTATATACAACTTCAGATAGGCTGATTCTGAAGCTCATAACAGAATAAACTGTCTGTGACCTAATAAAACAAATTTTACTGTCAGAATAAATATTCACGACCACACATATGTTGGTTCGGTGGTTCATACGGTATTGTCTGAATGTTGCTGAATTAGTGAATAATAAATTACATGCACATACAAGTGTTACCAAAACTTGTTGCTGTTGTCATATTAAACGAACTCAGATTTATCCTAAAGTCAGTACCATGTTCATATTTACTTATAAGTGGGACGCATTATGGTTGATAACCCAGAGAGTGCTTCACTCTGCCACCTCTGTGTCCATCTTGAGGTATATAGTAAATGATTATGCATTAGGAAATGTCATGTTCCAACGGCGATTTCCATGTTTGCCATAATTTGTCAAGATTTGATATTGCACTTCTTATTCCGTATGCATTAGAACAACGAGGTACTTATTGAGGTGACTCAGCATATGCAATCTGCAGACACGCATACTGCTCTAGACATGTAAGAAACATGCCCGTTTAGCTTATCACGTGAAACGAACAATAATAATAAAGTGTCGGACTACATAATAAACTGGAATGGTATTTACGTTACTAACTCAAATTAACATCAACGGATACAAATATTGTGTCATTTTACTACAATATTACTATGTAATGAAAAGATAAAAGAAATCTATAAACACTGTTAGTGATTTGTTAAACAGTACAACGGCTGAGCAAGATCATTTATATTTGACGTCAAGAGTGAATGTCAACACCAATGTCGAATATTTAAAACAATAGGCATTTGCATGACATAGACCACCCGAACTTTGTCCATCACAGTAACCACCAATCCTGATCCGGAACCGACTCCCAAGTACGTCCTTCCAATCGTATGCTTGCATTTCATACTTTATGCAAAATACCTCCTCAAATGAAGCATCTCAATAGTTAGAAACTGTTATCATACAGTGAATCGTCAACCTTCCAGAATAACTTGAATGACTTATGTTTAAAGGCAGTTAAGTATAGCAAGTAAACCTCCGGTTATGATAAAGTTGTGATCAACGTGGCCTACTTGATCATTCCGTTGGCGTTTTAGCGCGTACAGTTCAAAGCCAACTAAACGAATGCTTTTTCAAAAGATGATTCATACGCACTTAGCCTTTGTGCAAAGGATGAACCAAGTCACCACTAGAACTAATATATACATTCGCGTGAGCATTATGTAAGGATCACGCCGGTATTTCCAAAAACATCCAAAACGCGATGCCACTGGGAAATCTATACTTGACTTGTTCTTGAAAACAAAGACGGAATTAGGGTTCTGAGGGCAAAAATAACATTTTATTATGATTGCTTAAGTATATAAGCAAAGAATGCAAAGTTTATAACAAACCCAACATTGATACACAGGAACCTCTCCTGTAGAAAAATCTGTGAAGGCGAGTTTTCCATGATTCTTCTTCAGAGGATGAGATAAGCTATTGTCCTTCCATAGCCATTCCACAAGTATGGGAGGGGAATGCAGAGACAGAACCAGTCTCTAAGTGCTAAGCCGATCGTATCAAAGACAATCCTGTTTTGACCCGCCATGGAAGAGTTGATGACAAACATGATATACAAAAAAATGCGATCTGTAACAATAAACCAAGAGAAATGCACAGCACCCCGCAAATGCTGACTCTTTCAAAAATTTATCTAAACAGTTATATTCTCATGCTCACATAAGATGATATGAGTTATCTGATCGGACTAAATAAGTCAGGCCACTCTGGCGACACTGGTCTGGAAGATGTTTCACATATTACCAGGCTAACCAACAAGCATTTGTCGGTACGTCGACAGTCCAAAAAACGGAGGAACATTCCGGTACCTCTTACGTCAGTTATTCGGAAGATAATTCTTGCGTTTCGACGTTCAGCAGTTCAGAGACCAGAACATGTACCTCTGTAGTAAAAGACAGTTCATGTTTTGCCACTGTCAAAGCCAATTATTACTTATCGCCAGCCAAAGACAGTTCATCTGCGGACAAATTTAGACCCACCAGAAGCACTTCTTGCAAGCAAAAGGACGGAGAGTATTTTGAGGAACTTTCGTATTATTCATAGAAGCATGATCTATTGATACCTTACACTGAAGAGCTAGAAAAGTGACAGGTTCTGGACTCACTCAACTATTTTGACGGGATTGTGTTTTACTTACAAGGAACCAAGCAGCATACCTTTGATCGGGATGACTAACAAAGTTGCTTTGGATGAGAATGCAACCAGACCACAATTTACGGAAATTGGAAAACTAGTATATGTATCACAGTCTCAAGCTAGATACTTGCATCATTACGATTAAAGCGATCATCTTAAGAGAGCGCCGTTTGATCACCTGTTTTTGATCTTCGAGTATTTGGAAATGTCATATGTTGGATGATAGAATGAATATTCATCCCCACACACTAGACCCGTAAATGGCAACCAGTGGTCTCTAGAGAGAGTTTGTGAAAAACCAGGGCAAATCCTTGACATAAACCATCTAAACCTATTTTCATCACAGCAAACACCATTACGTACCCTGTTTCGACTACAGTGCGTATTCGTCCAATATCATCCTCCTTTATTTAAAATGAACCGATAAGGGATGGAGAGAAGGAATGGAATCCCTTTACATGAGCTTTGAATATTCCAGCAGAGTTATCGTAGCAGCTGCCTCCATTGACCATTATTTCTTGAAAAATCACTTTCTTTCCTCGATTCGTACTTTGTTATTGAAGATGATGTGGCATGACGGCAAGGCCGAATATTGCAGTGATATATTCGAGTGAATTGCTGAAAGAGACGAAAGGATCTTATTGGAACTAAATCTTTTTTTTCAAAAATTGCTTACAAGAGACTATTCGTACAAATGTAAAGCCTATTGTCGTATTTGTCAATATTAATAGGCTTTAGAAAGTTTTAATGGAGTTGAACAGCATCTTGAAATTGTAATATGTAACAAGACGGACACCAAATGTGTTTTGAGTAAGTGAAAACATCTATTGCATATGAATGAGATCTTAATCATAATAAAGTATCAGGCTCTATATACCTCCACCACAAATACCAATATATTGAGACTTGGAACCGGGACGCAATGTTTATCTCTTTGTACAAAGCGTTAGTGTTATGTCAGAGACTTAATTAAACATGATCGTCAAACACAAACATTTTATCAACAAGATATTTAAACCAAAACTGGACACTCACAAAAATTTATCCATAAATTCACCGGACGATGTTATGGTACAGATGTTGTCGCATACAACTCGTACAGGTTTACCTTCATTATATTGCAAATGTGCGAGTGGTATATTCAATATACCACTATTCAAAATTCAATATTCAAAATTCAAAATTTGCAATTCAAATTCATTTCTTTTAAAGACTTTATCAGAGGGCTGCTTCACATTCTTTACGAGCTGAACCGTTCCTTGGAATTCCGGCAACTTCTATATGGAATGTCGATATAGTCTAAATATCAAAGTACAACAAATTCATGAAGCTTGCTATGGTAATTTCTCACCACCGGCACGACGTATTCTCTCTGTCACGCCAATGTCAACAGTCACATAAGATTATTGTTACGACTCTATTGTCTTAAACTAAGTAACAGAAAGAAGCAAAATCAATAAGTTTCGTAAACTTTAGCACTTAATTTAAATGACTTAATTCTCTAAGTGATAAAATTAAAATTTCAGATGACCTTAAAAGATTATGAACTATATGCAAAATTAATCCTAAATATTCTGTGACAAGTCCAGAAGAATAATGTTCCTAATGAATACCAGGTCTTAAATGTGCTGATGTACCAACAATCGTGATATACCACAATATCATTGCCCATAATGTCTTTGAATGAATTCACAATACTCTCAACATAGTCCAAACATTCATATGCGCATATTGTAATCCCAACAAATAAATTAAACAAATAATTCCTCTCAAACGAAGTTTAAATATAAATAAACATTAAATACACCTGCATAATGGAAATAAGATAAAAATGTAATAGCAATAGGACTAGTAATAATTGTTCTCTTCTCTCCTTATATACATCTCCACGACTCTATGTCACAATATAGTTTCGCCTGATCTATTTCATCTATTTAGCGAAACCTCGTCACCTGAGTTTTGTTGCAGTACTTCAAGCATCCAGTCAGAAAAGTACACTACACGGTGACCAGATTCTTTTTTCAGAACCATCAAAGGCCATAATCTAGAATTTAAACACAAGTAAACAAACTATTTATAGCTCATTCCCTTGAAATAGAATCTACACTCCTGGACAATATTAACTATACCATATTTAGTTTATAAATGATCATTAAAATCTATGCTCACAGGTAAGTCATTAAACAAAAGCAAAAAAAGATTTATAGAATAAAGCTTTCTTTTACATAGCAAACATAAATATTGCACTACAAAAATATAAATATGCATATTAAGAATGACATAGGATATGTGGAAAATAAAGCAATATAGAAACTCTATACGAATGAAAATGCAATTCCTTTTTTCCTTCATGAGCCTAAAGACAATGTTGTATTCCTGCAACATTAAACTCCAACCCAACAATATCTGATTTTTGTTTTTCACGTTGTTAATAAAAGTAAGGGGTTAGGATCATTGAAAATAAATCTCGGAGAAGGAGCTGCAAAGTGTTGCAAAACAAATATTAAAGCCAAACATTCCGTCCAGATTGTTGAATAACTTCTCTGGTGCTTGTTTAATTGTTTTCAGATAAATAGCACACTGGATGATACAGAACATTTATGTCCCTTTGAATCAAAATTTCACCAACCCCTGTATCACTTGTGTCAGCATATATTTCAAATGATTGACTGAAATATGTTGCTGAAAGATCTGGTGCACTTTTAAATTTGGCGTTTCATTTATCAAACGCACCTACAGGTTTAACTTGACCATGTCCCAGAATATGCGCTGAGAAGTAATACTAGCACCGCAAAACTCACTTTTGACTAACTTAATTGTCAACTTTGAGTCGATCAAAGAATTTCCGTGTGATTTCTAGGTGATCTCTACAGGTGTCATTGTATATGATAACATCATCGATGTACACATCACAGATATCTATATCAGATATTGTCATGTTTATTAGACGCTCGAATATTGACGGAGAATTTTTCATACTAAACGGTATGACTTTACATTGGTTAAGTCCATCAGGTGTTACAAATATCAAAATTTATATTGCTCTTTCTGTGATTAAAATTTGTTAAAATCCTTTCAACAGGTCAAACTTGGTAATATATTTTGCATTTCCAAGTTTGCCAATGAAGTAATCGATTCCTGATTTTGGTAATGAATCTGTTTTTGTGACATTGTTCACTTTGCTGTTGTAATCGCACATACGGAAAGTATTATTTGTTTTTGATACAGGAATACTTGGTGAACTCCAGTTACCTGAACTTGGTTGAATAAAATCGCTAACCAAAGTAACTACAGTACTATTGCATGATATCGTTTAAATCCTCCCTGTAAGTGGGGCAGCTAAACTTAAATTGATTGATTAATACGGCTCTCTTTATCGGCATATTCCTTTAACATATTTATACGGAGTTATTCTTGTTTCCGCCATCCTAAAATGTTACTGATGTGTATAAGGACCATACTGGTTGGCGGGTGAAAAGTTTGATGCATGAGCAAGAGAGCCAGAACTCTATATCCAGGCTGAAAACAACTCCTTTCTGTTGTATTTGTCATACTTAAATTTCATTGTTGCCTGAGTCGAGGGAAGATCGCTTATTGGTACTTCACAACTCTTTGACAATTATATTTGAAATCAGAGGCATGATCAAGAAGATTTATTTCTGAATCTTTGGTTGAAAGGCGTTTCTCTTTTAATAACTTTGATTTTCCATGGAGAGTGCAACCAAAACAAAGTTCAAAAGGACTAAACCAGATTATTGCAATGATGTCCTAACAGCAAGAAAACAGAAAATGAACACCTTCATCCCAATGATTTCATGAATCAGACCAATACGACCGAATCATATTTTTCAAAGTTTGATGAAACTTTCCCAAGCACCTCGACCTTAGGCAGAATATTTAATCTCATTCATGCATAACATTCTAGAAAATTCCAAACATAAATTTGACCATCGATCAACAGATTTTGGAAGGTCAGAAAGTAAAAAAGAAAACTTTATCAAAGCTTTTACAATGTTTACAATATTCCTTAAAAAAATTGCTTAGACATCTTGTTGAGGCACACACTATGGTCACCAAGTATTGATTACTTGGCTTGGTCTTAGGTAAACGACCGACATAATCTATCATTATTCTGTAAAATGGTTGCAGCCTTAGGTATCTTCTTATTTGGTTTAAAACTTTTTTATAAGTGTAACAAGATCACTTTAATTTTCGACCATAAAAATGATTCAACATCTTGCGATAAGTCTTATTGACTCCTAAACGACCAGCCAAGTGAGTCTCATAGGTTTGTCCAACAATATCCTGTTTATACAACATTGAAAGGACAATTTGATTGCTCACTATGCACTCATCACAAGTGGGTATATTGGGTGGTCTCCATTTTTTCATAAGGATCATGATTTTCACAAAATAACAAACTAGTACTTCTTTGGCTTCAGTTTCGCTAATCGCTGTCTGAAACAAGCAGCAGATCTCGTGATCGTGTTCCTGTTCATCGTTTTGTGATTTTATTTTGTCATCCTGATTATAATAAAGAGAATGAGTAGTAAAATTAAGATCATTGTGATAAATATAATTTGATTGATCAATACTAGGACCAAACGTGACTTCATCTAAAGGCTGACCAATAAATGTGTCAGCTAAAAGAAATTATCATTCCCTAGAACTCTCTTTGACTTAGCTCAAGTAACTGCGCAAGCAGGATATAAATCTGGGATTGCAATTTCAACTGGTTCAAATTTCTGATATAACCAAAGCTTGTTAGTTAGACTTGGATTAAACTCAGCCTTTTCTCCAGCTACGTCTTTGCCTTCTTATAAATGAATACCCTCAACTGGTAAAGAAGTCGAAGCTCCTATAGGTATGAGTCCTGAGACTAAGTCTGGTGACAAATGTACACAGTGCAGAGGAGCATTAACCAATCCGCACTCTACTCCCTGAATAAGAACACTTTGGCTAGCAGAAGACTTCTCAGATAAAGTCAATGTATCTGTTAATAAACGATATATTTTGCTAGGGATATATTTTATATTTTTACCAGAGGTTTTCAGAGTCAGTGATATAGAACCTTTGGCTCATACTTCTCCATAATAAAATTAAAATGTGATTTGTTTTACCCAACAAATATTGTTTCAATACATGACCATTGCCATGACCTCTTATAAATAAGAGCATTTGTATTAGCTCTGTCTATGTTCTGCAACTTATTTTTTAATCGGTAACAGCGTGATCAGTTGTATCATATATTTCAATTCCTAAAGGTTGTGCCATATTTATATTTGGAAGTAGACTTATGCGACTGAAATGTTTTTTGCCAACAAAACTGCTTAGAGGAAGACTTATTGAAAAATGAAACTTTGTGAATCAAAGAATAGTCATCAGCTGCTCGGGCAGCATCTTCCAAAGTTTTACGATGTGCTTATCAATATAAGTTTTTACATCACTATGGATGCAATTTGTTAACTCTTTTAGCAATGCCAGTTGTCTGAGGTTATCATTAGCTCGACCAACTTTCCTGGCCGACCACTACGTTTCCAATGGACCCTCTTCTTCCGTTGCAAATTCAAATATCTACATTCAATAAACAGTCCTTAATCGCATTTTTGTCAGCACATTGTTGCACAGACATTGATGTGCAAACTTCACAAGCATTGCACACAAGTACACTTCTTTAATAATAAAGTCCAATGCCCTCTTGGCCTTTTAAAATTTTCAGCAATTCTCTCAAAATGAGGAAAATATTGATTGAGTTCGTTTTCCTTAAAGTAGGTACTAAGTTAACATTTCTAGTACCGTATGTAAATGAAAAGAGTACTTTCAGCATGTAAGTTCTAATTATGTTTGTTTAAATTGCATTTTTCTTTCTATTTTACTAGAATAATGTCTGGCAAGTTCAAGCAACTCGACCTTTTTCATAGAATCTAACCCTTCCTATGTAGGAGCTGAAATAAAGTTCTCAAATATTGATGATATTGTGAACGCTTACTGGTTTCACTATGTGAAATCAAAATGCATTGAAAGAAGCCGGTGATAAAGATTGGTTTCTAGTCAATATTTCTCAGCTAATCAAATAATCATAGATTGGTCGCAGCAGCAATGTTCATTCAAACTACCTAGAAAAGCATAAGCATAGGGTTTTCACTATTAACATTTTAAACGTATCTAAAAATGTCATTTCAATTTAGTAATCCGTAACAACAAAAGTGGACCCGATAAAACCTCTTGATATATATATA
>JAECUM010052170.1:0-41944 GCA_016617855.1 Megalonaias nervosa | reverse complement strand
AAATCATGCAAATCATTAGTACTACTGCAGTAATATCTGCGATCAATTGCATTCTTTTCAGTCAATATCTAAATCGTTTCTTCATGATTCTATTTAAATTATATCTCTTGTTCCCTTTTACAACTTCTCTAGAAGAAAAAGTATTAAACGGGGTTGAATCATTTGTATATGTTTTACGCTTGGTGCCTCAAGTTCCGACGTATTCATTGTGATGTAACGATTGAAATATCTTAACAAAGTGCGATCAATACTATATTTGTGCTGGTTGGACAGAGGGAATGAGATGGATTATGGTAATTTATGTGGAGTGTTAGCAAGAAGAAAATTATATTAGTCATCAGTGAATTGATAAAGAATACTAGGATAGTGGAATGAAGAAATTTATATTTTATGTCCATGAAACAGTTTTCAACATAAAATGTTTTTCTTTTCCATTAAGAGCACACGTCTCTGTAAACATGGGTCACTGGTGTAATGATTCCCGAATTATAAATTAATGTTAGTCTGTGCCTTCAATAATACAAAAGCTAAAATAACTTTTCAAACATTTCCTTAACTCTTATTTGCAAAGCTTAACCCTTTTCACTCCAATTCTGGCCGGTCGTTATAATGATAGCGAATATAGGAAATCTGTGCAGTTTCATAGCGTACTAAAAATATTAATAATAATTACATTTTATCTTAATTTCTATCTTGTCAGTTTGCTAAGAAACAAACATCTCATCATAACTATAAGGATCCAGTCTTATGCAATAATGAGAAAACATTCAAATAGAAGACATAACTGAGTTTCTACAATGATAGACACATATGATTCAGTTTTGTACACAAATAAATTACAGATAATGTTAAATGCGGTGTACTTTAGAATTAGAATGTGAAGTTATGTTAGACATCCTTCATGCTAATATGCTTCTACTGTTAGCAGCAACGCAAATAAATCTATACCAGCTGATACAGACCAAACTACTTTAATCACTGATTATTATGTGTAGTTATAATTGAAATGTGGTGAAGACCCTTTACAGTCTTTATAGTGTACGAAACACTTTTAATTTATAATTCCACATACATTCATAAATAAATAAAATAGATAAATATATATACTTACAATTGTGCTTTGCATAGATAGAGACCTGGGAAGATCAGCATCAAGGTTGTATTCGCTAACAGTTAGAGAAAGCTTATCATTGTGATGTAGACCGGTTATTGTAAACAAGCGGCTACGGATTTATATGACAATGGTCCCAAGCTTTAATGATTTGCATCAATGAATGACCATGACAGAACGCGCATAACACAATTGGCTCTTGTGAGACGTGGACTAAAATTACTTTGTATAACGAAGAAACAAACTCACAAGCTTCCTAGAGAAAACAGAGATGAAACATTCTGTAGATAAATGATGTAATATTCGTCATCTCTAGGTCTGTTTCTATGGTCCGATTGCCTGACATATGCGATTATTGATAGTTTCTAGAAGTAAATGTAAATAGGGTCTCACTTAATTTAACAAAGTCTAAAGTTTAAAGCTTATCACTTATGCAACAGCCTACTCTTCTGGAGTGATATTGGAACTTTCACCAAGATCGAGGTGTCCAGTTTATCGGGTGGGAACCGAAAGTCCCTGATATCATCAAACCTATTGTATCCATACAGTCTGGCTTCTGATTATGCAGCCCGACGCATCTACTTCGTTGACGCTGGTCGGGACACCGTGGAAACAGTCACCTACGAGGGCAGGGACCGAAAAGTCGTGCTCAAAAAATCCTACAGCAGATTCTTTGATATTGCTGTTTTTAAGGTAACTAAAATTGATAGATTCAGGATACTATTGAACAAAACTAATACTTTTGCTTTAAATAGCTCATTGTTGTCATTTGTTTTAAAAACCTTATTACGTATTATATATTGGTTTGCTGCGGATGAAATTAAATATCAAATTGATTCCGGTTAGTATTCATCAACCGAGAGAATATAACAAGCAGAACCCTTGCAAATATATACAAGCTTTTGTTTTTTTGGCTTGTTCAGTAATCACTATAAATATAATAATAAGGTTAACATAACGAAAACTTTTTGGAATTCCTTAAGCGGTAATCAACACCTAGTACAATGTAATCTATGCATCCAATCGTTGTGTCAAAATTAGTGTGGTCTATACAAATATCTATTATTTCAGTCAAAAAATCCTCTCAAATTCTAAAGGTTACCCATTCCAGGGTGAAGTTGTTTTTAAGACTTGATTTTTTTTAATTTGCTTTTATCTCCTAAATTTTAAAATGATATGATGCATCGTTTTCTTCACATCCTGCTTCTGTTCGTCTTCAGGATTATCTGTATGTGACTGATCGGGGATATCGTGGGCTTTATTTCTTCAATAAAACGAATGGAAAAGAGTTACAAAAGCCTTTGTCCAAAGTTGGCGTAACTTATTACGGAGTTACTGTCTTCCATCCTGATGCACAATTCACATCTGCCACGGGTTTGTATTCTTGTCTTGTTACGAATCTAGGTCTTAAAATATATAACAAAAAGGAAGTGAAAACAATAATTTGAGTAAAATTTAACGACACGTTTAATCTCGACGTGACAAAGTTTACTTTTTTTAAGAAACGTATCGTATTGTGGAATAACTTCAAACATTTTAAATGTCCCTTAACAAGCCCAAAGGTATTGAATCTGTGAAGGATGCCCCCCCACTGCGAGGATTGGTTGTAAGGGATTGGGGGTGGGGTGCTCCCAATATTATATTTAAATTATTGCAGAAGTCTCACCCAAGTTCGATTTTGGTTGGAATCTGAATTAGTGAAAGTTAGATGTACACCTCCGAGCCCCCAGTAATCAATGCCGACGGTTAAATGATTAAATATACAAAAATGGTGAAATTCAATGAATAACAATTTAATGAAATTCAATAGTCAAATGATTCAAATTTCCCAAGTGCAGTACTTCCGCTCGACCCTTTAATAGCCCATTGCCTCACTTGATTCGTAGTATGAGAGATTTCCACCTGTCATTGTGTTCTGCTCATCTATGTATTCCTCTCTCCTATCTCCTAATTCCTACTCTTCCTCCCAGACTTCCTCCAAATTTCTTCTCCTCCTCCTCCTCGACTTCTCTATATTCCTTCTTCTCCTCCTCTATTTTCTCCTCCAGACTACAGTTCCTCCTCCTCCACCTTCTCTCCGCCTTCTCTCCGCCGACTACACTTTTGTCGACTCCGACTGCTCTGCCAGTCTCACTTCCGTCTCCATTCTTAGAGACTCCTGACTCACTGAAACGGAAGTTCTCTCCCACAGAAAAAGCTTCTGATCTTTTCGAAGCTTTTCATCTCTTAGAATCTACTCTTTAAGTTTTACCGCCAAATTGCGAGTGGCTTCCCGTAGTAACCCTATTTCTTTAAAAATCTTCTCAGGAGAAACTAACTTTTTGCTTGCGAGTTTGAAGTTATAATTCGGATCTAAGTTGTAATCACACCTTCTATCTTAATTCCGATTAGATGTCACTGCGAACTGATCCAATCAAACTTAGCGGACAATGTCCTCTCTCTGTCTGTTCACATGGGGACCGATGAGAACACGCCCCGTTCACCCTGCGGACTTCCTTTGATCTCTGAACAAATTTTTAACACCCAGGTGTAAATACAAAAAGCCTTTGTCTAACTAGCTGAACAATAGCCTGGCTATCACGGTAACCTTGCATAAGGGATTAACACTAGCCTGTGGCAATGTTTAGACATCAAACGCTGCAATAATACTCATGTTTATACACTTGTTGATAGCCGGGCTGAGCAAACGTGACAGAATCTTTCAAACGAATTTCAATAATCGTGAAAGCCAAGATATATCACAATAATATAATCAAAAATATCTTGATATGGGTTCTCAATAATCATAAAGCAATGTCTTAGTAGATATTGTCAATGTGCACTTTGTAATTTCAATGAATATTTTAAATAAACACTTCCTCTCGAATTATTTCTAAACACAAATAATTCCATAGACTGATAATGAAATAGGAATTGGTATTTTTTATCAGCACCTCCATTTATATACTTCACTGGATGTATGTAACAGCTCGTGTGACCTAGTGGTTAGAGCGTCCGCCTCGGATGTGGGAGGTGACGGTTTCTAGCCCCGGCCGAGACAAAACAAAGACATATAAAAATGGTATTAGTTGATGCCTCGCTTGTGCGCTCAGCATTAAGAGGGTAGTGTTAGGATTGGTCAGCCTGGTGTCAGGATAATGTGACAGGGTGGAACATGATGCTGCATATATGTGGCATGATGCCCCAGTGATAGACATCACCGTAAATTGTCACACTGCAGACATTGTAGCCATATGACTGAAAAACTGTTAAAGCTACGTTAAGTATCCAAAATACGCACACCAGGATGTATGTGCAATCTGTGCGTGTTCTGGAGAAGAAAAAAAAAACAATAATCCTAATAGCAAATAATCGGGTTCAGTTTTATTGCGATATAGACTGACCTTAAACTATCTCTCTAAATGAACATTTCATTTACATTTCCTTTAATTAAAATGATGAGAATAAACAGAAAGGCACAACCTTCAATCATGACAAAACTCAGACACACAATATCAAACAAATATACTTAATAGTTTCTACTATGCAGAGTTTGTCAGGATGTGATCGACTAGTTCGGCCGAGTGGTCTAAAGCGCTCACAGTTATGGATCACTGCCGTCCGTATCACCTCTGTCGGCGTGGGTTCGAGTCTCGGACTCGGCCAATGTACATGCGTGAGAATATTTTCCAGTAGCTTCCGATGTGTCGGTGGTTCTAACCAGGCTTCTCCCGGGTTATCCCTTCACCAGTTATACTGGCCTCCACGTAGCCCATCGTGTGTAGAAAATGGCATTTAACCTCACGATAGGAACAATCTACGGGTTATTTCATTTGTGTGACTCTCTAGGCGGAGGTCTAGTGGTTCGAGTCTCGTGCTTGGCCAATGCGTGAATGTAAGAAAACGTCACATTGATCAGTGGTTTTTAGCCTATCCTGCCCTGAGAAATGGCATTAAACCCGAACCAACAACAAGAAAAACTCTCTCTCTTATCCACCCTGTCCTCTCTCGCTTTGTCTCTCTCTCTCAGTCTGTGTGTGTGTGTGTGTGTGTGTGTGTGTGTGTGTGTGTGTGTGTGTGTCTCTCTCTCTCTCTCGCCATTCATTTTTAATACATTAAGGTGGGAAAATATACCACTGTATTTCCCTGTCGCTATCTCTCTCTCTCTCTCTCTCTCTCTCTCTCTCTCTCTCTCTCTCTCTCTCTCTCTCTCTCTCTCTCCAGCCATTCATTTTCCATCTATTAATGTGGGAACATACCGTTCTTTGTTATACGATATAACATTTTAACATGCCTTTTTATGTCTACTTGTAGCCCACTGTGCAAACCGTGGTTGTGAACAGATCTGTGTGACGGAGAAAGACGGCGCCACATGCCTTTGCAAAGATGGATACACTCTCAACCAAGACATGAAAACATGTTCATGTAAATATACTAAACATAGTTGAGGAGCTATGTCATATTGCGCGGGAATTTGTCCTAACATATAATTTTAATCTTTGAGGGGTCATTTGCCTTATATTTGAATGAACATTCTGCTTTTTTCTAACGTTTTAAGGTACTTTACTCAGGAAAATGGTGCACATCATATAGGAAGCATCAATCAGAACTAGTATATATCTCAAAATGTTTGCGTGTCATAGAGTTGTCTTATATCTATAAATACATTCTCTTTTACTTCGTTTATGTTAGTTGTGTTTATTGTCAAAAGAAAAAATTTTTATGTATGCTACAGAAATATGCCGACTTTAAATTGGACTCTGTTTCTAGTTCACTTACTATAATCTTGAGCTAATAATGTCAACATATAAATACAAAAAAAAAAAAAAACACAAAAAAAAACCTTAGGATAAGGTTCATTGTTGTTGCACCAAGAATACTGCTAAAGCATGCATCTTAATCCATGCAAAGTTTCGAGTAAAACATACTGAATTAGGGTGCGAATTTTTTATTACATTTCTATACATTGGAACTAAGTCTTTGTTATAGTGGCGAGGCTTACATTCATTGCCCAGAAAAGCATGTTACTTATATGGAAAGTATTTTATATCGCAATAGCTTATTTTGAATATAGGGAAAAAGTTGATTTGTCTTACAACGTATATAATAAGAAAAAAATAATTAGACCTGTTAACATCAAGTTAACATACATCATCAAATATTTTCCTTCTGTTAATTTACAGTGAATACCGAATACTTTCATCGCGGATTGATGTTCAGTAATGTGACGGGTGTCTGTATAGTGGATATTAGAATTTTGACGCATTTTTCCTTCGCTCCCGTCTGTGTTCTGAAAACTAATGGCACTAAATACATGATTCTGGATACAGACGACAGACAGATGATCCTTGCCAACGACACGGCTATTTACTGGGCAAGGGTAGATAATCCAGAACTACAATTACTGACTGAACCATCCGGAATAATCAGTGGCAAGTTTTCATATGTTTTAATTAATTACTTTCACACTTAAGACATTTATATTAATCAAATGAGATTGAATATTATATTTTCCCTTCTTTCTATTGTACCAATAGTTCACTTCTTATATGTCAAGATGGACGGAGGTAAAAAAGTTAAATAAGGGATACGAATTGTAGCTCAGAAGCGTATAATGCTATGGTCATGTCTGTCCGTTCTCAAGCAGTTTAGTTTATAGCAATAGGCAACATACTGTCATCATTCTTTCCATCGCTATACATGTGACGCAAAATCGTATTTTTAAGTTCACTTTTTTCGACATAACTGTCATCTGACCAATCAAAATCTACTATTGTATAAACTTGTTCATCTAAAGAGTTAATGATAACCGATCTTGATTATTTAATGATGGACACATCGCTTACACATTGTCATACTCATGGGGGGGGGCTTTGTTTTTAATGCAAAGAGAATGCTAATGTCAGTTCATTATAATGTCAAAGATTGCTTTTTAGAAATTCAATATCCAAGCTTTTCGTTGCTTTGAAGAAAAACGAGCGATAACATCGAGGTAAATTAGATCATTTCACCCAAAACAAATGGGCATGAAGCGCGTTGGTTAATGTTCTTGGTTAATTTGGGGATTCGAAGAGGAAATATATCCCATTTATTTACGAATCAAAGGTCATACGTTAAGGTCAATCTGACCGAACATAAGAAATAAGCTTCAAACATTAACTTGTTTGCTTGACAAACTTTTACTAAACTTAGATGGCTTAGCCTTACAAAATATAAATATTTTGTTATAAAGGTGTACAGATCCTACAATAACGTCACCAGAATTTGAAAAGGTGAACCTGTTTCCTTTAAGTGACACGATTTTTCCTCATCTTTCTTCATCAGACCCCATTTATATGTGTGTCTTTGTCGATACCAGGATGTTTATGCAGGGGTTTAAAAAGCCTATGGTTATCCCTGTGATTCTCAGTTCTTGCTGCCCAGTAGCTTCTGCGGATTTCTCCTGAAATTTCTGAAATAGCAGTCACCATTGCTATAAAACAAAGACCCTTTTAAAGAACTTGTATTATATCAACAGACAGATATACATACATACATACATACATACATACATACATACATACATGCGTGTATACATACATACGTACATCCATATATACATGCATGTATACATACATACATACAGACAGACAGACAGACAGACAGACAGACATATATGCCTGTGTTTATAAATATTATTTTACAAGCTTTTAAAACACAAGTAAGCAACCGCTATTTCTGAGATAGAACGTTTCATGCAGATTTACATGCTTATTCTATTTGAGATCGACAGTAAAAGATTAACGAGCAATATCGTTCCTTGGACGGTGTCTTCTTATCAATCAGGTTCTTAAACCCATCCCCGTTGACCGTAAACGTATCTATATTTTATATTTATCCCCGTTTACGTCTTCATTCAAATTATGATTAGTCAGGTAATGTTATTCATATGTTAAACCTGTCAGGGACCAATTAGCTTGCTACGTGGTAGTTTCGATTAGACAGTTCACGACAATCAGTGTTCTTCGCAACAACTGATGCTAATGATTTGATTATATAAACTTATCATCTTACCTTTGATAAAGTTAAACAACAAAAGTAATTGGTACACGTTTTAAATACACACTAAAGTCATCATCATCATCATCATCATCATCATCATCATCATCATCATCATCATCATTATCATCATCATTAATCCCTTAACCCAAGAGGTCGTTTGGGCACCACAGCTAACTTTGCAACCAATTCTCTCCATCTTTCCCTGTTCTCAGTTGCCCTTTCGGAATCTCCAAATTCCATGCCTGTCCACTCCTTAATGCTGTCTTCCCACCTCTTTTTCTGTCTGCCTCTTCTTCTGCACCCTCGCACTGTGTCTTGCAAGGTTGTTTTTCCAGTCCAGATGATCTTCAGACATGACCGTACCACTTCAGTTTGCGCTTTTTTACAGTTATCAAGATGTCTTCATAGGATCCGATGGCTCGTTTGATCATCTAGTGGACTTCTTCGTTGGTTACATGGTCAATGTATGAGATGCCCATGATCTTGCAGTAGCATCTCATTTCGAAAGTTTGAATCCTTCTTTGTAGATTTGATGTGAGAGTCCGTGTTTCACAAGCATACAGAAAGATAGATATGACAATCGAGTGCATAAGCCTTATTTTTAAGCCAAAATCAATGTTGGTATCTTTCCATATTGGTTTCAACCATGTTATTGCTGCTCTTGTCTAGGCAATCCTGCAAAGTAGCTCTGCTTTGGTGCCCTCATCTCTGATAACTGACCCCAAGTACTTGAAGCTTGTAACTCTTTCCAGCTTCTGTCCACTGATCTTTATTTCTGCACTGATGCCATTCGTGTTGTGTGTCATCAGACTGGTGTTTTCGGCATACTCTCCATACTGCTTCCTGTGGAGTTTGTGTCGAGGCGCTCAACCAAGTCAGCCGGTTCTTTTTCATCTCCTGCTAAACCATCAATATCATCTGCGAAGCGAAGGTTGGTGATTGTTCTTCCACCGATGCTGACAGTGCTCTTGTGGTCATCCATGGCATCATCCATGATCCTTTCCAGGAAAATGTTTAAGAGTGTAGGTGACAGTATACACCCCTGTCTGACTCCAACTGTTATTCGAAACCAATCTCCTTTGCTGCCATTGACGAGGACAGCAACCGGTGGCTTTGTCATAGAGGAACTCAACAACCTGCGCCAGGTTTGAGCTGATGTTGTACTTCCTCAAAGTTGCCCATAAGGCTACATGCCATACCCTATCAAATGCCTTTTTGAAATCTATAAAGACGTGGTACAGATTCTGCTGATGCTGAAGATATTTCTCGCAAAGAGTCTGAGATTGAATATTTGTTCTGTGGTGCTCCTTCCTGCTCGGAAGCCTGCCTGCTCTTCAGCAATAATTTTCTCTGCTTGAGGCTTGAGTCTGTTGAGAATTATCTTCAGCATGACTTTGCTCGGGTGACTGATCAAACTGATGGGTCTGTAGTGTTGGCATGGCTGCAGGTTTCCGTTCTTGGGTAGCACGATAACCAAGAACTGAGTCCATGTGGTGGGCCATTCTCCTGTCTGCAATATCTTGTTGTAGATTGTTGTTAGGACTGTGACTATCTTTTGTCTCCATTCTTCAAAGAGCGCTGCTGGTATGTTGTCAATATCGGCTGTCTTTCATTACTTTAGTGACCTAACTGCAATTTCTACTTATTCACGAAGAATGGGGTTGTCGTCAATTTCTTCTGCCTGAGGTCAATTTAGTACTGTTGAATCTCCTTGGGTGTTTTGATTGTACAGGCCTGAGCAGTATTCTGTCCATCGCTTGAGGATCTCTCTATCTTCTGTGAGGCAGTTTCCTGATTTGTCTTGGGTGGTGGTAGTTTTCCCTTGTTTATGGGTTGTGAGATCTTTCACCAGTTGATATGCCATTTTGCTGTCATTTCTACTCAGACTGTCTTCGACTTTGCAGCATTGTCTTTCTATCCAAGATTCCTTTGCCGTTTTCATGCTTTGCCTGATCATTTTGTTTATCTCTCTGTATTTTCTAGATCCTTCATATCTCTTTTTCCCTTTTTCAGTTCTCTTCTTTTGTCAAATAGTTCAAGGACATCTATCGTGACCCAAGGTTTCTTTGTTCGACAATATATGCCAATGATCTCTCTAGCTGTGCTAGTCACAGCTGTGTTGAATGTCGTTGTTAAGGGCTCTAGGTCGGTGTCTTGGCTGTCCAGGGTTATCAAAGGTGCACATATACCACCTATCATTGCTTGGAAGGCTTCTGTGACTTTTGGATCTTTCAATTTTTCAAGGTCAAATCTGATTCTTGGTTGGTTAGGCTTTTTTATAATTTTCAGGTGGAAGCGAAACGTTGTCATCAATAAATCATAATCACTTCCAATATCTGCTCCTGGAAAACTTCGTGTTCTGACGATATTCAGTCCTGTGCAGAATCGTTTTTTCACCAGTCTGGTTGTGATGTGGTCCATCTGGACTGTGCCACGTTCAACTTCTAGATGCTTTGTGAGTGCCGAATGT
This sequence comes from Megalonaias nervosa, assembly GCA_016617855.1. Taxonomy (NCBI): domain Eukaryota; kingdom Metazoa; phylum Mollusca; class Bivalvia; order Unionida; family Unionidae; genus Megalonaias; species Megalonaias nervosa. The sequence goes on along the minus strand of JAECUM010052170.1, from coordinate 31,343 downwards.
GTTGGCTAGAACAAGTTTGTTGTAGGCAGCAAACTCCAAGAGCCTGAGTCCTCTTTCATTTTTTTCTGCATTGCAGAAGGCTCCACAGTTGCTTTGCGAGTTTGTCTGTGATTCACCTCCCACCATTGCATTCCAGTCTGCTTGTACAAACAGAATATGCTTCTTGGGTGAGTTGTCAATGACATCTTGCATTTGGTTTTAAAACTTCTCCAGTTCGTTGTCATCATAGTTAGATGTGGGTGCATAGGCATGTATGATTGTGATGTTGAATGGAGTCGCCCTCTGGCGGATGGGAATGAACCTGCTTGAGAATGGGCAGCAACCCATAATGCTGATCACAATGCCCTTGTGGACAAGAAAGCCAACGCCATGACAGTGTTTGCCCCCTCTTCCGCTGAAGTAGAGCTTATGCCCTTCATCTGTTGTTATTTCCCCAACGTTTTTCAGCGCATTTCGCAGATACCAATAATGTTCCAGTTGTACATCTCCAACTCATGTGTAAGTTCTTGCAACTTTCCTACAGCTCTCAGTGTTCTAACGTTCCATGTAGCGATGATGATGTTGTCTCTCCCACGGATCTTGGTAGTGGGGTCATCAGTAGTATACTTGTCACCTCCGTCCTGCACACCAAGACGGGGGTGACAAGCATGCTACTTGTGCGCCCACTACCAAGATCCGTGGGAGAGACAATATCATCATCGGTACATGGAACACTGAATGTGTCAATCAGAAGATGAGAGAAATAAAACATGCTAGCATATGTTACTGTATTGACAAAAGAGAAACATTCGTGAGTCTTGTTCCATTAAGTGCCATCCTTGTGTGTCTACATCACAGACCGTATTGACTTAATAAGACCACGAATAACAGACACATGTTAATGTTTACTGCAATAACCCAACACTTATCTGTGGATGTCTCTGCAGAGAGTTGGGTCACACTGCGCATAGAGGAACAATTAATTGATCAAATGTTTGACGCTGGGATATATATAAAATGAAATTATAATTTCTAACACTAACATTTAAAATAATTTACATCTACCTGGCTTTCACCTTTCGACAAATGGTTGTCCAGGATCATTTTTATAGTTGCCCCTGGCCCCTGGGCATTGGGTGTTTCGACACTTGCTATTCTTTACAGCTTACCTAAGGTCAAGTCCACTGCCATATGACAAAGTTATATGACTTTTGATGATATCTAGAGTTGTATAAAATAATTATCATCAGCAAATTTCAAATAAGACAAGACAACGGACCATTTCAGGACTCCAAGGTTACAGATCTTCGACGGGGTAAGCAGCAAACCTATGATGAACTGTTAACATTATTTTTGTGGAGGTTAACATTTATAGAGGTTTTACTTCGACTGATATTTAGTTTTCAATGGAGAAATTTGAATTTTACAATCATTCGTAACGGACATTCCAAATTTTGGTCCGACAGAGAGAGTCAAGAAATATTTCCATACCCTGATTTGACAGACATGGAATAACAGACAGACGTTAATGTTTACAGCAATAACCCAACACTTAACTGTGGACTTCTCTGCAGAGAGTTCTGTCACGCTGCGCACAGAGGAACAATTCATTGATCAAATGTTTGACTCTGGAATATATATAAAATGAAATTATAATTTCTAACACTATCATTTAAAATAATTTTTATCTGCCGGGCTTTCACTTTTGGACAAATGGTTCTCTATGATTATTTTTATGGTTACCCCTGGAACTTTGGCTTTGGGTTTTTGACACTTGCTACTGTTTACAGCTTACCTACGGTCAAGTCCACTGCCATATGACAAAGTTATAGGATTTTTAATGATATCTAGAGTTCTATAAAATAAATACCATCAGTAAATTTCAAATAAGACAAAGACACCGGACCATTTCAGGACTTACAGGTTACAGCTCCTGAACGGGGTAAGCAGCAAACATAGGATGAACCGTTAACATTACTTTTGTTGAGGTTAACATTTTTGACCAAATGCGAAACAATATTACATCTATAGAGATTTTACATCGACTGATATTTAGCTTTCAATGGAGGCATTATAATTTTACAATCATCAGTAACGGACATTCCAATTTTTGGTCCGACAGAGACAGTTAAGAAATATTTCCGTACCCTTATTTGACAGACACGAAATCTCGATTATAATAATCTCACAAGATTGCTGGTGAAAACGCGTACATGGAGCCAAGAGACTAATAATAAGAATATTTTCTTTTTCAACCTTATAATAGATTCAATAAATTTTCAATAACAAAAGCTTTGATTACGTGTTTTAAGGGCTGGCATGGGATGGATACGACAGAAACTTGTACTGGACGGAGAAGAACAAAGGCATCATTTGGAGACTCTCTAGAGGGTCTAACATTGCACAAGTTTTCCTAGAAGGTCTTAACAAACCACGTGATATCCTCATTCTGCCCCATGAGCGGTATGACATTTAGAAATTTTAATATATATAATATGTATTGTATTCTTACCGTAGGTGTTTATATCACTGAAACGGTTTGGACTTGGAAATTAATATCAAGTAATGCCTCTACAAGTCAAATGCCAGTATAAGTTTACAGGGGAAATTTCCGAGGTGGAAAGGTTTGCATATTTGATGGATGGCTGTTGAAAATTATTTGTTATTTGACATTTATTAACGGCATTGGAAACAAAATTCTGGTATGCATATATCTCTCATTATGTCATCTAAACACACACGTTATCACGAATGTAGGTACATTCATAATTTCTCAATTTATCCTCTTGTAAAGTATTTTAAAATCTTGAATTTGTTTGTTCGTACTCATTTTACTCTTGTGACAAATTTTACAAGAACTCGTAATTACACGTATTTCTTTAACTTCACAGCCTGGTGTATTGGATATCTGACAGGAACGGGAGCACAATAGAATCATCTTACATGGACGGCAGCAATCATCAGTTCGTCCTGGACTCTACAGACCTAGTGGATCCAAAATCACTCAGCTATGACCCGTATAAAAAGAGGTGTGCCGAGAAGATGCCCTGTCTTCCAGAAACTCTAGTTTTTGCCTCAATTTTCTCATGCATGTTTAATCAGTTCATTGTTAAAATCTGATATATACAATTGAGTGTTTTATGCAAATGTTTAAAGAGATTGATGTAGGCAGTTTTTGTATAGTTCTGTGAAGCTAGAAATATACTTCAACCGCAATTTTACATCTCCTATGTTGAATTTCTCACTATATAATTTCAATTTACATATCCAATGCCGCGATGTATGCATATGCACCAAAGGTGTATTGCTTGGCCATTATGTTAGAACTTGATCTTCCAGCGCATCATACGACTGACAATAGGGGCATATGTTGTTTGTAGTGGGATTTATCTAGTTCATCTCAGTATTAATTCATTTCGATGAAAGTTTACATGATGTGTTATCTGAAATATCTCCCAAAATATTCGCTTTTATGACAAGAAGACGGTCTTTTCTTCTTATACTGGAAATAACAAAGACACTTTGATATTCTGTTTTCCACAATGTCTGAAAAAGATAATCCGAATGACTCTTTGATTTGCTGCATTCTATTAAAGTCTCTTTTCAACTTCCAATTCACGATTCGAACATTTGTATTGGCTTCATTGATTGATTTTGCCTCTAAATGTGCACTAAGAAACTTGGTTATTTACCATAATATCAGCTGTCAACTGCGCTGCCTCTGTGTATCCTTTTGTACCAAGGTGTGATTTGTAATGCGTTTTGCGTCTATACATGATACGCAAATTATGTTCCTTAAGCAAGCAAAAAGATGAACGTGTTTGTATTTTCTCAAAAGTATGTCTGAAAAGTCATTAATGCTTGGTTCCTATTGACATTTTAACCACGTATTAGTGGCGAACTTTAGCAACTACAAGTTTAATTGATCAATATGCAACCTGAAATAAAATTTTACATATTGAATTTTACTGACGTTATAGCAACCAATAGACGATCACGTAAATAGTACAAACGCAGGATGGTTTGAAACTGTCGATTTCTGTGAGTTTTTTAATCAATTATATCTCCAAAGAGTGGCTGCAAATTCCACAAAAATAGATCATATTATAAAAGCTGATATTTAAAAAATTTAGAGAGAATATTATAGAAAATAGGTATTTGAAAGGAGTCCGTCATTCTGCAGATCGTTTAAACGACGATGAGTTGTTTTGATTCAACAGCTTGAAACAAATATATAATGTGTAAACTGATGACTGGAAAAAAGAAAAATGAAATGAAATAAAGAAACTATTACACAATGCAAATATAATATTTGTTACAATCGTGTACGTTCTTCAGAGTGGAAATATTTTTATTAATTCTTACACAAAAATAAAGATCTAAACTCGAAGACCTTAAATTCATAATTTTAATATGTATTTTGGTTACAAACAATTTCTTATCAAAAATAGCTTTACATAATTCCTCTAATGTCTCAGTTTAATCGGGTGAACAAATTGTGCAATTAGTTATATCGTTTTCTACAGACTATAGTTAGCATGAAAGTTGAAATACATTTAAAGAATATTTTCACAGGATCAGAGGCTACTACTGCTGTTAATCTCCTGATTATTACTGTGAATTATTTTATATAAAATTAAATAAAACGATCAGTATTTAAAATATTTAGAGCTCTCGACATAACGAAAAATATGTTTAATGGTGTAATCGTAGTTAAACAAAATTAAAATATTGCCCCTATAAAATGTGATTGAACGCTTTGGTTTTTTTCTCGGTACGCCTCAAAAGTAACACGGACACAAATTTCTAGTTGATATTACAGATACTTTGATAGATCTAATGCCTGAATAGCTATATTGCAGAATCAAACTTTTTCAACATTAATTATACATTCCGTATGTTATATTGCAATAACACCGGTTCAACAATATCCATGTACAATGATTTTCCTTTCTCTGTGCTATCAATCTATATCTATTAAATTATCTGCATAAGTATTTTCTCTATCACTCATAACGCTGTATATTTACCGTTATAATAAAATGATGATCAGTCATAGTGTTAGTGGTAGATAACGCCTCTGGATTATGCTCTACATTACTTATAAATTTAACAATTGTCACGTCATCATATATCATCTGTACTTGTAACCAGGTTTAACCATGGCAGCTCTGATAATTCTCGTGGTCGAGTTAAGCCAGAATTATATTTAATATGTAATGAAAGCAGCCCATGCTTTCTTTGTCGTTCACTCGTATATTCATTCATACGTTCATTCACCAAAGTATTAGACACATACGACACTGTTTGAAAATATGTCAGTTTCTCTTTCTAACTTTATGCCTGCATTTTGATTTTAACTGCAGAATCTATTTTTTGGATGCTTCGCCTGGGGGCCGCAACTTTATTGTCTCCTGCTTCCTTAATGGCTCCGACCTGTACTATTTTCGTTCGAGTGCTAAAAGCCTTGAAAAGCTTGAAATATACAAGGTAAATATCCAGTCTTCTGTAGTGTGTATGTTGGTAGTATTGCTATTAATGATATTATTATTATTAATTATTATTATTATTATTATTATTATTATTATTATCATTATTCAATTCATTTCTCTGCAGTATAGTCCACATTAGGAATTTCATTTAGTTAAAAATATCTTGGTAACCAATAAATAAACCGTTTGCTCGAGTATAATGTGATATAATTCAACACACTTTGAATTAGCCTACACGAGCATATATTCTTTACAAGGAATATTCTGAAGTATATTGCCGGATATATAATTCAGATTTTTTATTTTCTCCTTAATAATTGGTCTCTCTGATCATCTCAAACGTTTTTAGACATTTTTTTAGTTGGGGTCTCTGTGTTTTCTTTTTTTAAAAAACAAAGGTCTGTTCTAAGCCCAATCTGGTTTTTATTTCAGGGTCACTTGGTGGTAACAGCCAAAGACGACAACAGGACTTTAATAACATCTTATTCCATTAACCCTAGAAGAACTACAACATCTGGCAGTTTTCCTGACACGGGAAATATTTCCTCTATTAAGGTGTTTGATGAAAATTTGCGTCAAAATGAAACAGGTAAATGTTTTAATATTTTGTAGAATTCCAACAGTACTCGCTGAATCACTTAAGATTTCTTTAGGTTAACATATCTATTTAGGAACATTACATTCCCGTTAAGGAGGACCCTAATGTATTGTAGTAAATAGCGTCGAAAACAGCACACAGTATCTTTCTTTCTTCGCCTTTGTATTGTAGTACTTGAAGACTCTATTCCATTCTTCCTCTCAAGACGATATTGACTAAAGAGTATTATGTGCTAAAGCATATTTTCTTCCTGGTGATGTTTGTAAAAGAGAAATTATAATCATGCATTAATTTACCATTATATAATTAGTATTGCGTAAGTTTATTACATGTTTAACTCACCCAAATTATTAATTCCGACTGTATTAATTTTTATATAGCCAGTAGCGACCATCTAATTCAGCCAGGAATGATATCGGCACGCAATACTTTTGCAAGTTTTCGGGGCCCAAGGTGAAATTTGTTAACATTCGTGGATATTTTTTTCCCTTGTCAATGAAATTCAATCTTCTGTGCCATTGTGATCCATACGGACATTTTCTGTCTTTTGTTGTCAAACCAGCATTTGCAAAATATCTTAGTAAGTGTAGTGCTATTTCAGCATAACCTTCACATTCTACTTAGCGTTCATTCGCATTCGAATGCATCGCTGATGTAACTTTGAATACATCATTGTGGCCAGCAAAGTCACAAAGTTTAATTAAATTTCAGCAATGAAATAAGTGGAGAAATTCATTTCTCCCACCTGCATGATTATGATAGAATATAGGTATCACTTTTTAGCCAGTTGCAGCGGCATTTCCAGTGTGACACAATTGTGTAAAATGCTGCTTCAAGTTATATACATCGGATGGTACGATATATCAACACAACGCAATGTTGTGACACTGGCTAACTAAGACACGACTTTGAACAAATTGTTCAATGTTAACTCCCCTTACATTGTTCTTTTAAATTTCCTCCAGGGCCGTGTTTTGCCTTGAATGGAGATTGTGAGCAGATTTGTATATCCAACGGAAAGTCGAGGGTGTGTGAGTGCACCTTTGGCTTTAGGCTGCGGGAAATGGAAAGACCTGCACGTCAGGTAGGTGAATTTAACGGTGTTGTCAGGTCAATAAGTATTTCTACCATACGTTCCTAGAAATTTAGTCATAAGATATGCCAACATTACCGAACCTTCATAGCATGTTTTATATACCATTAGTATGGAACCATTTCCAGTCTACCCCCAAGTCAACATGAAATGAAACCAAGAGATTTAAAAAGTAGTACTTAAATTACACTCGCGTGCTCTAATGGCGTAAAAATACGCTTTGTAAGGTGACACATAGGTTTGGAAATATGAGATGGTCCCAACGTTCACAAATTAAGCCTTAGAGGTAAGTGTAATCTTAGGAAATGTAAATAGTCAGTTTTGATTCAAACTAAAATGCCGGATAATCTAATTATTGGATTTTAGACTTAAATGTTACGTTGCGACTTAGTTTAGATTCAAATAAAAGCAATATTAATCTTATTTGCTTTGGATAATGATTAATTTCACTGAATGTTATCATTTATTTTGTAAGACCCTATCAGCGACAACTTCATGCTGGTTAGCGACTCTACGCATAATGACATCTACCAAATCAGCCTAACGGATCAGATTGTTCAGGGAATCAACGCCCAAGAGACGAATTATGTGACGGGTGTTACATACAGCCCTGTTAACGACCTGGTCATATGGGGCACAGATGAGTCCGAACTATACATCATGCACCTTAACGGCACAGGGAAGAAACTATTGTCAGTTTGTAGGTATCATACTGTAACATATGAATATAAATATCTAACATTATATTCCATACTGTGCTAAATAAGTCATGCCATGAGCAAATACTTTTTAGTAAATCCACTGTTGCCAGTTAAAAGTAGTATTCATTCTCGAACTTCACGGTTACACTTGAAACAAAAGGATAGTCCAGCTTATATTGTTTCAAATTAATAATGACTAGTTACTCAAACGTTCATTTATGAAGTAAGAATGTTCGTGACTAAAAAGAGGTCATCAGTGGGATAGTTTAATGAATTATCCGCTGCAATCTTCACGGATGCTTAAACATGAATGTCCTTTAAAGGCTTTCAATGGTATTCCTTACATACTTGTGTTTTCCTACACATGCTCCTTTATATAACCTTCTTCAAAGTCATAGATCTACTGTCAAATGTTATAACTTAAATCAGAGCTTTATTTTTTGTCATGAAGTGGTTCTATCATAAAAGAGGAGACAACATTTTAACTTGATTTATGTTCCTATTTTTCATGTAATGAATGTTTTCACAATGATCCAATGTGTAATAAATGTGATGTACAGACATGTGATTGGGAGACTCTGGATTATAAATTGTACCAAAACACACAGAGAAAGAAACACTTGATACGAACGTTAATGAAAATCAAATAGTATATCACACGCATTTCCAGATTATTCCATAAAATTTATGTTCAGCTCTCTCGGACGGCAATCATCATTACCCCAAGCGATTAGCTGTGGACTATTCAACTGGGAACATTTACTACACAGCAGTCAGCTATATGAATGATTTCACAATAACTGAGAGTCACGTCGGTGTTCTTTCGCCAAACGGAAAGTATCGAGTCCTTGTTACGGGGCTGGATTATCCCTACGGGTTGGTCGTCTATCCTTCAAAGGGGTATGTAGATGGTTTGTTGTCTTTTTAAGCTGTTTAAGTAAAAACTATGTCAGGTTGTATTATACAAAGAGTTCTAAGGTAGAGCTAGTTTTTAAACCCTGAGTAGTTGAAACCGTAGTCCGAAAAAAAGACTTTCGTTCTATTTGTCAAACAACTATCAAATATTCATGTTTGAAATTTGTATGCATCTCATTTATAATCCCTAGGTGATATATTAACGTTTGTAACTCATTGTTTGAATACAAAAACAGACTTTATTTTCATTATAAAGAAGTTCTAATGATAAAGAATTCTAATTTAGGAAAAGCTCTTTTTTATTCCGCGATTATACAATATTTTCTATATTAACCTGATAATATACCAACCTGTATACTATCAATTAAGCGTTAATATTTCCATTTCAGGCAGTTGTTTTACACTGATAGCGGTTACAGATCGCATCTCGGTCAGGCCAATATGGACGGCAGTCAATCGTCAGTTCTCCTAAACCTTAATAACGACTGGCCCACAGAGCTCACCGTCGATTACAAAAGTAATTACCTTCCCAATATTTACAAAATGTATAACAAAATGATCTCTCTAGTATGTATGTCGCATTTATGTCTTAGATACATTTTCCTTGAACACTCATAGGATAGAATGTGCTAAACTAGAAAATGCATTGCATTTTCCTACATGTTGCCTACCTATAAACAGAGCGATTAGGTCTCTTCTAATGACATAATCATTCAAACCATTTATCAGTTTCTTGTATACGAAAACAGCATGTAAGCTGTAGACATGGCAATGCATTTAGATCGTTTTAGCTTTGGAAATATAAACCCAAAACAAAACTTCCCCAAACTGCAGATCAAATGATTCATTTCTTTTCGAAGTGTATTTCTTCCTGGCTCCCGAAAGTAAGCAATATGCTGAGAAACCTATAAAAGGATTTCGTTTGAAAAACAAGTTGATAATATTTTACTGTAACAAGACGTGCTTTCAAATGTGGTACATAAACATCTCTACTTTTAAAAATAAGCTGCAGTATAATACGTTATTTACGCTATATTCTCAGTCTCCTTGTATCTCTGAGTAAATCACTTGTGTTGTTTACTTTCTCAACTCCTTACGCCACGGTTTCAGGTGACTACCTGTACTGGATCAACTACTGGGAAGATAGTATCGAATACTGCAAGCTGGACGGAACTAATCACAACACACTGACCCAGTATCCTGACAATAGTCCTCGCGGAATAGCTTTCTACCAAGATTCCATGTTCATTTCCACCAGGAGGTATTCGTAAGTTTTACAAAAGTAGAAGAAATTGAATGTTGTTCCCAATCAATCCATACTTAGAATGGAAATCGATGCATTTTATCCACTGTGCAGATAAGAAAGTTTGAGTCTCTTAGACGTGAATATTCGCGTTCTTTGAAACGGCTAGTATAAGAGTCAGTTATGTATTTCACGGTCTTGTCTTGAGTTCTTCTTTTGTTGCGAAGTTGTGGATTTATCCCACCTAACCTATAATATTAATGATTAGAACATAAAACAAGTGTACCAAGTGCAGCAGATACACACGTTATGTTTTAAATTTATTGCTTGTCAAAGTGGATGCTTCTAAAAAGATGTCCTACCAGTAGTTCCATAATACAAATGTCATCTTCTTTACTAACAGTACACATCCCATTATAAAAGTATATACTAGGTTGTAGTTTCGTTTTACCGCAATTCACGAAATTCGCCTTGATATTGTTGCAGATCCCTTTATTAAATGCTATATCTACGCTGATATAATTTTCTTTTCACCGCTTTGATGAACGTTGTCGATGATCTAGTCCGTATTCCCTTTACAACATTCATTGGCGAATATCTGTGATCTGCGTTACTAAAATCTATTTGTTTATCAATTGTAACATTTTTGATGCCTTATCTTTGACGAACCATGTCGTTCGTGCCTCATATCAAAGCAGGTCTAATAATGGATGCAAGTTCTTTTGTTTATAACGATCAGTCATATGATAAAACTGAAGATATCCAACGCGAATGAAACGACAGAGTTTGCTGCTCACGGAGAACTGGGGACAATTGCGGTCATCAACATTTATTCAACAACGGTACAGAACAGTGAGTAAATAGACATGTAAAGATCAATTTCATTACCTGTCTTCCTATACATTGGTCAAGTTCCATACGAAGTTATACGAATTGTATCTGAGAGACTTCATATATAATTAAGGATATATTTCTGAAATGTTTTTCCACATATTATATGATTCCTATATTTAAGTAGCATGAATCCAACGGTGTACTATGCATTTATTTATTGTACAACGACAAAGGCACTTACTCAGTTACCCTTGCAGAAATATCAATGATGTATAATAATGTCACTGCCAATTTAAGTAAAATTGTGTTTTGCTATCGAAAATATGAAAATTAAAGAAGTATTCCCCCAAATTAAATAACCTATATAAATTAATATTCCGTTAATACTAATGAGCGTTGATCGTGAATAATTAATGTGATCGGTTTTGTTTTTCAGAAAATGCTTTCTGTTCTGCTGGTAACGGGGGTTGTTCCACGTTTTGCTTTCCAATCCCGGGCGGTGGTATCTGTAGTTGTGAGGATGGTGTAGAGCTTAAGGAAGGAAGCAACACGGTCTGTTCTAACAGTAAGCAATCTTTTTACTTTTATGAAATTATCATACGAAGTATGTACAAGATAAACGATTTACGAAATTGAACCATAAGTCATCAATAAAAAGTGTATAAGGTAGAACAAACGGCAAACATTATGCAAAATAACTGTGAATCTGTAAGAAAACAAAATTGTCCCAGCCGGAAAAGGAATCCATGAATTCATAAAGTAGCACTGATTTGCGGTTTATGGGCATTTGAAGGTAATTTACTTAGTCTTCTCAAAGATATAGTTTAATTCTTGTTGATCCTTTTTTGTTTTCGAAGTCAAATATATAGTTTCAAAGTTTTTAATGGCTCGTTAATAAATCACTCAATCTGGATACATTTTAATTCGAACACATATTAGTGCGTTCAAACGGACTATAAAGTACGATGATATGGCATGATGGCCACTATTAGATCATGACTTAAACTAAAATGCCTAAACCAGCAAAGATTTCTTGGTATCGAGTTTGCATATTTCATTTTAGTTCCTTATTGCCCTGAGATACGCAATAAAATTATTGTGTCTTCCGACTGCCCTCGTATGAATGGAAGCAAATGTACCTTTACTTGCAAGCAAGGCTATAAAGCGAAGCCAGGTGTAGATAAAGTTCTCTGTAATGGTGAAATATACACACCGGAAGAACCGTGTGAAGGTTCGTATGTCCATTTCTCTTTCTTTATTTTGGCGTGTAATTTTCCTTTAAGAAGTCTTGATCCACTGTTAATATCGTCAAATGGTTTTGGATAATATGTTAAACAATTTGCTTTCTAACTAAACGTTTACTGATAGAAAGAGAGCTGTACGTGACACGCCCAAAGTAATATTATGTGTACTACGTCTTCCAAACGTATGTCGTCCTTACTTCTATAAGACCGTACAGAAGCAACGCATATCAGCATTGTCTTGATCCTCCCTTGTCTTTCTTTAGCATGAGTGCATACTTTAGGTCTACACAAAGTTAAAAGTTATGTCTACGAAATCTATGGCTTTCGTAAGCAGCGTCTGTTTAAAAGTGTACTCAATGTACTACCATCCTTAAAAACTGTACTTTAAACGTATCCTTCTGAAACTGTACAAACCGAAAGAGTATCTGCTTTTAAAACTGTACTAAACTTGAAACGGAGCATACTTTCCTTTTACAGAGATTAAATGCCCTGCTACACTTGCAAATGGGAAATGGGTAAATTGTAAGTTTTCAATTGGGACGTTCTGCAATTATACATGTAACTATGGTTACAAAAGGAACGACGTAGTGATCGAAGCGGAATGTCAAATGAACGGAAACTGGAAATTGGCAAACACAGATAATCTCTGTAAACGTAAGTAGAGATAGATTTATTCTTCTATTTTAGAGCTTGACTGTGAATTATCAAAATCGATCTTTAAATCAATGATAGAGTAAAGGTGTGACTTTAAAAAACTAAGGGAATTATATCCTCCACCTTATCTTACTGCATGCAATTAATAAAACCAAAGCTACATTGGGAAATTCATGTACAAGACCTGTTAAATGTATCGAACATATTCCTCAAATATACAACGAAATAAAGAAATGTGTTACATGTAAACGTTCAAAAGATTAACCTAAATATGGCTAAATCTAATATTTTCGTATCAAATATTGCTAACTCTAATATTTGCTTATCAGATATTGCTAAATTACGTAGTGCTACGAAAGCTTTGAATTCGTGTGTGTTTGATTTCATCGTTGCATTGCCCATTACAGCTATTACTTGTCCTATGGAATTCAGTCAAGGCAGAATTGTAAGCACGTGTGCAGGCATGCTCGGACGGAGGTGTGAATACGAATGCACGGGATACGGTTACAAAAAGAACGAAAATATAACACGAATTGAGTGCATGGAGTCAGGCACGTGGAGCAGAGATGCTGACAGTCTTTGCCAACGTATGTTTATATGAAATATTTCACGTTAGTAGTAATGCATGGTTTGTACAGAACGAGGTAGCGAGATCTTTCCATTCCTTCGTTTGAACATACGAACATTGTATGTGCTTAAATAGAAACTAATTATGGTATACAACGTTTATTTTCATTCTTGAAGTTTGTCTGTAGATGTTCTTCATGACCTTTAGCGCACTTCACAATGTAGAACATTTTCACTCGATCATGCTTACAAATGATTTAGAAATCTTGACCTAACTAACTGTATGGTTTATTTTGCAATCGCGCAGCGTCTTGTTACTTGGCTTCTGTATCTTTATTTCATTAAGTCCGTTAAATGCACTTTTAATGCAAGTTATAATCCCAGCTTGAATAAATGTCTGACCCCTGATATCAGTCATCAAACCAGACACTTGCATATCAAACTATAGTGATTCCTTATTAAATGTGATTGTTCTGAATTCGAACAAGACCGACACATTTTGAGCTGATATCCCTACCATTTTGCATAATGCTCGGGTAGTATTCAAGTACAATGCTTTATAATTTGTTGTGCCACGTTTGTCTTTTACACCACATGTATTAAATTCGACATGCGATAATTCTGCAGCAAAAAAGAAGATATCAATATAAATTACAGATAAGAAAACACATCAATATATTACGTAGGCTGTCATCTTTATTTTCAGAAATCACCTGTCCAAATGAGATACCAAATGTAGCTCTCCTTAAGGGGCCAAATGGACAAATATGTTCCAGGACAGTCGGGACTCAATGTGGCATTGAGTGTAACAGTGGATTAGTGCGTACGGTACAAAGTATACACTGCATGCTCGAAGGCTGGGCTGAGGATCTTCGAACAATATGTACAGGTAGTTTATTCGATCACTCAGTTCTGAATTAATTAATATTTGTCACATTTATAGATAACGGATGTTGCACTTGTGTTTGTCACGTGAGACGAGAGAACTCCTTGACAGGAATAAATCTGTCTCCTGTGCTGCTCATATTCTTCAAATTCGCTATCAAAATCGTATGTTATAATAAACCAACCAAAAGCCTTAACCACGCTTTACATGACTGTATTCAAATAAGTCAACGAATTCAGTTCAGTTTTAACAGGGGTGCACGTAATGTACTCCAACATAGTTTAGCTGTCTTGATGTGATACAGGTACAAAAGTAGCCCAGAAGCTATTTTGGACTGAATGATACGTGTGAAACATATGAATATCTGCATTAATGAAGGAATGATAGTCCTTAAAGACTATATCCTTCAATTAGAATAACATACTTTATCGAAATAAAGTCACACATCATTAAGTACAAAGCACTGTGTATCACTCAAGAACATCCAGCTTTGTAATATTATTATTAGTCACACGTGCAACTTGAGCTGTCTGTCATAGCTGTTGTTGTTGTTGTTGTTGTTGTAGGGCTTAACGCCATTTTTCAGCTGTCTGTCATAGAAAGCATAGGAAGAACAATATGCATGTTTTGAAAAACGTACGTTTTTACCGGTTTTGGTAGGTGGTAGGAAAGTAGGAAGAAAGGAAGGAAAGAAGGAATAAGAACGTACTTCTACATGCGAGATAGGGTTAGGAGTGATATATATATATATATATATATATATATATATATATATATATATATATATATATATATATATATATATATATGTGTGTGTGTGTGTGTGTGTGTGTGTGTGTGTGTGTGTGTGTGTGTGTAGCTGTACACACATATACATCATTACATAAAATATAGGCCCACTCAGGTCACCTAGGTGGTAAGAGCGCGGATTTGAAACCAGGCAGAATCATACCAAATACTTATAAAAATGGCATTGACAGTTGTCCTGCTAGGCACGCACCATTAAGAGGTTAGTGCTTAGGACTGGTCGGTCCTAGTATCAGGAAAATGTGACTGGGATGACATCGTGTTATATGTCTGCGGCATGATGCCCTAGTGATACATATCACTGCAAACTGCCACACTACAAATATCGTAAATATACATAAATAAAATATAGATGTTCTTTTTAGAAACATATTTTGTTTTTATTCAATATACATTCAATCAAGTATATATAAAATGTATACATAGACCAGTAAGCTAAGTTTATTGTCAAATCCATAGCATCTATTAAGGTAAAACTGACTCGATGGAAGCCGGCGGCTAATACATATACCCTTGTATAAATACATAAATATCACTTTCCTAATTTTGTATCAGATAGCCACATACCATGTAATTGATCTGCAGAAATGATCATATAGTTATACAGGTATACATTTATCCACTTAATATGAGAAGTAAAATTGCCTCAGGTTCTTTACTAGAACATTGGGCAGATTTGTAAGTCTGGACGCTACCAGAGAGACATTCGACCTCTTTGACATCGGATATATGGAATTTATTTTAAGGACTGTCATCCTTATTCACATCCGTATGTCCGGAATTTACAGAATGACCCATTTCGTGCATTTATCTAAATTGCGAAATGTGTCGGACTGACACTTTCTTTTAAATTTTTATATTAATAGCACCTTTAATACACTGCCTTATAGCAATTCTTTTATATTTTAATGTGTGCGAACAGGAATAATATGATGTGTATAGTTTAAATTGATTTTAGATTTGGTGCACTTTGCATTTGTTTACGAAAATGCCCATTTCGAACTTTTTATCAGACGGATTATATATCTTCAATGCCTGTATAAAATATAGCGTTTTATATAGCCATGTATATGATTTGTTCTACATTTAAAATGGATTCACCAACCTTCTTCCGAGCTATGTATGTATGTATGTATCTATGTATGAATGCCTGCCTGCCTACTTGCCAGACTGCCTGGATGGATGGAAGGATGGAAATAAGTACATCGATATCATACTAAAACAATAATAATAATGATAATAATAAAAATAAAGTCCTTTACCTAATGTACATATTTCCAAGCTACTGGGTCCAATCCACAAAAGAAGTTACAAGGAAAAAGTGTAAGTTTTACCTTTCTGCTCTTGGGACAGCGATTTGGTAATCGTATTCACCATTAATTTACAGATTTCTTACAACATTACTAACTTTAATAGATAACACATCGATGTAAATATTTGACATATTTTTAAAAAAGGTTGATTGCACTAAATTGTGTTAATTATAGAGAGAATACAAAAGAGAAAACGCGTTTGCAGCATTTATATAATCCCAAACCTAAGGACATATTACTATCCGCCAGAGAATCTCGATTACCCAGTTATACCGGGAGAATAGGAAACCACAAAACTGGCGGGAAACTGGATGTTAATACTCTATTTATAAGAAACATTAAGTGAAAGTTGTATAAACATAGCTTACCTGCCTTGATGTGGTACATAACAAAAGATGTCCAATAGCCATAGAGTATGATCTATCATAGTGTATCGGCCGTACCCTTAAACGTAACTAAATCTTCGTGAGAGTTACTTACGCGTAGCCATGATAAAATGTAGTCTATGGTGATCATTTTTAAAGCGCAAAATATAGAAATTTGCGAGCGCAAGACAGTGTCTAAATAATACACATTTTATGCTCGGTGTATGTTTACTGAGACACAAATTGGTATATTCCAATGGACATAAACTATGGTTAGGATGTATGATGACAACTAGATCATGATTTAATCAGAAAAGCCTAGAAGTTTCAAGATAGTTTATAGTGAGTTTGTATCTGTTCCATTTAGTTCCTCGCTGTCCGAGGATACTCAATAGAATTCTTGTGTCTACCGATTGCCAGCGTGTGAAAGGAAGTGAATGTAACTTTACTTGCAAGCAAGGCTATAAGGCAAGACCAGGTGTAGATAAAGTGTTATGTAATGGTGAAATGTACACACCGGAAGATCCGTGTGAAGGTATTTATGTCCGTCTGCCTTTGTCTCTTTCGGCGTGTTGCTCTTCCTTTTCACACCCTTCATCCAATGTTAAGATTATCAACTGAGTTTGCATAAGATATGTAACCATTTGCTTTCTAACCAGAGGTTTCCTGGTAAGAAAAGAGCTGTACGTGACAAATATAGAATACTACTCTATATATTACTTATTCATAAATATTTAGTCCTTACTTCTATCATCTCGTGCAGAAGTAACACATGGTAAACGTTTCTAATCCTGCTTTCTCATTTTCTTGAATGTGATTTATTAGGTGTTAAGTCTGCACAAATGTTATACTAGCTACGAAAACTGTGATTAATTTTTTTATTGTATTCTATCCTTTCAAACTGAACTGCACTCAAAATGTGTCCTTTCTAAACTGTGCTAATCTTAAAGAGTGTATTTTGAAACTGTACTAAACTATAAGCGTGTCCTTACTAAACTGTTCTAAACCTAAAGAAGTGAATTCTAAAACTCTACAAATGTACTGAGTGTCCTCCTATCCTTTCAAAACTGTACTAAACGTAACAGTCCTTTTTAATCTGTATTAAACTTAAACGGTGTCCTTTTGAAACAATACAAAACTTAAAGAGTGTGCATTCACACCATACTAAATTTAAAATGTATCATTGTAAAACAATGCAAATGTAAAGAGCATCATTCCTGAACTGTACTAAACTTCAAAATCATCCATTTTACCAATGTAGTAAACTTCGATTTATCCTGTTAATTACAGCACATATCACTCGGGGAATTGCAGGAACAAAATTTGTAATATTAATTACAGCGTTTTCTCCAATATTCACAAAATGTAGAAATTTTCATCCAGATGAAAGGGCTAAATTAAAGCATTTTATCGGCAAAGGTTGAAATACGTTTTACTACAAAAATGCAATCTTGAAGAAACTTCCTTACAGCTCTCATATTTGTTTATTTCATGGTTATATTGTCCATTACAGTTATTACTTGTCCTAGGCAATTCAATCAAGGCAGAGTTGTAAGCTCGTGCGCAGGCATGATCGGCCAGCGATGTGATTACGAATGCACGGGATATGGTTACAAGAAGAATGAAAGTATCCCATTTATTGAGTGCACTGAGGCAGGAACGTGGAGCAGACATACAAGCAGTCTTTGTCAACGTATGTTTATAACAAATAGTTTAGTTTTGTAGTACTAAGAATTGTGTATAGTACAAAATTCGAGCTTTTTCATCCGTGACTTTTATCATACGATAATATTTATTTTGGCTGATGTGTATAACTTGAAAGTAATTACATCATGTCACATTTACATCCATTTTTATATTTGTTTGTCTATGCGTGGAGTATCCTTATTCCATGTAGTTCTGTAACCACAAGAGAGGTTTTGTGTCATTCACTATCATACGAGACCGACAGAGGATTTATCTTCCCATTTGTATGTAATGTTTGGGTCCAAATTGAACCTATGTATTATATATGAAATATGTTTAATTTGTATGGCATAAATCTACATAAATACAGTATACAAATATATCAATAACACCTTAACTAAGACATCGAAATTGTACCTTGTCCCTCATATCGATTTTCAGAGATCACTTGTCCAAACGAGATTCCAAACGGAGCTCTAGTTAAGGGGTCTAATGAATTGATGTGTTCCACATCAGTCGGGACTCGATGTGATTTTGAGTGTAACAGCGGATTTTTAAAAGACCCCTCGGTACAAAGTCTGTACTGTCTTCTCGATGGCTGGGCTCAGGATCTTTATACATTATGCACAGGTAGTGTTTCTCAATAGCTTAATTCTGGATTCAGTAATATGTGTGACCTTTACTAATAGCAGATGTTGTCTTTTGATCAACGGAGAGAAAATTTCAACATGAATTAATCTGAATTTTTTTTATACTTCTCCTCATTCTAGAAACTCGCTAGCATATACTGTCATGTAATAACACACCGATGGAAGTACATTGCCAAGTTTTTCACCACTATTTTTAATCTTCTCTCTCCCCCCGTTGCGGTTCTATTTAAACAAAAGAAAGAAAATAAAATGCATCTACTGTATTCCTAAATAGTTTAAATTCATTGATGTGTTGACGATTTGCTTGAGACAGATAATATGTCCTTACTGAAGAATAAATACGTGGATATAAATGTTTCTATCAAATTTAGTGGACTTTCGCTTTGTGATAGCTTCAGGAAATAAAAATTGTTTCCTTATTGAAAACATTTCACCGCAAGCATATATCGTCGCTTTCAGTACCACCTGCAGTGTCGTTTGAACATCACAGTGAAGCTCATCCAGCGGCCATAGCTGTTGGCGTTGCAGTTGGTGTCAGCATTGTAATTGTTATCATTTTTTTATTATTGAAAAGGTAATTACACTGAGTTGGTCATATTCAATTTAAAAATGTGAATTATCATTCCTATTCCGGAAACGGCGAATCACATTGTCATCTTTTCTCGAATATTGGGTTTTGATATGAAAGGGTAAACTACATTCACTGGTAATGCACCTGAACAAACATACATCATACAAATAGATATTTACAATATAAGAAACAAGTTATTACATATAGTACATCTCTGTATGTGATAGATATATAAAGTGTTAATTACCTCCAATTTCACTGATTTTTCCTTAATACTTACACATCTTTGCAATTTCATTTCATGTGTGAACAAAACATCCACATCAATCTGGCATCCGTAACTTCAGTTTCTTGCCTAACTGCTTTGCAGTTTTATCCCATCAAATAATATAAAACATTCAGAATTTATCGTGCATTTAATATAGAGAGAATATGTCGTAAATCTCTTAGCTTTGCAAATATCTCTCATTTAAATTTAAAGGTTCTTCTCAATGTTTGTGATTGGTCCTCTCATAGTGAGTGTCAATCAAAACCTTCACGAGGTCATCAACTGCTATAGGCTGACGCAAGTCATTTTCCTTAAATGATATTTTCTTAGTAATGTTAGGTCCTAAAGATATATAATTTCATGTTTATGCATTGC
This sequence comes from Megalonaias nervosa, assembly GCA_016617855.1. Taxonomy (NCBI): domain Eukaryota; kingdom Metazoa; phylum Mollusca; class Bivalvia; order Unionida; family Unionidae; genus Megalonaias; species Megalonaias nervosa. The sequence goes on along the minus strand of JAECUM010052170.1, from coordinate 11,102 downwards.
AGAAAGATCCTAAGCTCGAAATTTGCCCTGAAGAGAATGGAGGACGAAGTGATGTCTGGACCTGAAATGCAAATGAGTACTAGGTTTGGTTCCGAGGAGGACAGGGAGGACGATCATGCCGAATACGACAACTGCCCTGTTAATATTACAGGTCCTAAGAAAAGAGAAGAACCCAACGAATTATCGCTGCCCCCGAAAACAACTTGCAGGGGAATATCAACAAAATATGATAGCGCCTTTGCTATTCCTAGACCACGCGCCAAGGAAAATACGTGGAATAAGATGCCATAAATGTACTTATTATATAGCAACAATTTCGAAACTATCGAAGAAATATGAACGATTCGCATAGCTTTTCTTATCTTTGACTAGATAACATGTGTGGAGAGGCAAAGAACTTATTAATTTTGTGTGAACGTTTTCGAATCATACAAATTTTGTGCATATTTCTACGTGCATTTGTGGGATTGTAGATCTTGACAACTGCACTGGTTTGTACTTCTTTAATAATTATAACACGGCCGGAGATTGCCATTGCTAATAGAGAATCCACATGTCAACATTATGGAGTGTATTTATATAACAACAGGTTTATGAGGTTAACTTAGCAGTTTCTAATATGATTATGCTCACTACTATATTTCGTTTATACATGGGTTGTCTCAAACTAATGCCAAGGCAATTCATTCATCATCAGGTTCAGTCACCCTGTTTGATTTGGGGCGAAAGATGTACATGCTAAGACTGTGTTCTGCATGCAGGCTTACTGTGTATGACATCGCCATATTGTTACTAATTTACATTCGAGATGACTATAATGTACCTTTACAATAAACACTGAATAGATAAGCGGTGGCAATATTATTCATACTGAAAATTCTTATTTTGTATAATTCTATGTGTAATTATTGATTTTGGTGAAGCTGAATCCCTTTGATAATTAACTGTTCAAATAAAACTAACTTTTCGAAACAAAAGTCATTGTTGCTTCCCTGACCCAAGATCAACAGCTCTAACTTAATTTTAATGTGCTCAAATTTTATAATCTGCAGGTCAGAGTAGGTTTGAAATATTGTTATCGTTATCTACTATTGTAAATTCAAAAGCATAGATCCACCAACATTTGCAAGATCAAAAGTAACGATGTTATATGTCGCTCCTCAAATTGTATTAAAATGAGAGTTCTGCACATGCATGTTTATCCATGCCGGGCATTATGCGGCCTAATGAAGGAACCGTACGTCAAAGTGGATAGTCCGAACAATATCAAACAGATGACTACAAATGCTCTAGGATATGCAGTACCATCTCTTTCATATAAAAAATAACTACATATTATTAATTTTAATGTAAACAAAATGATTTTATTATTATAAGTTTGAAGATTATACTAATATTGCATCTTTTGACGATTTTATGCAAAACCATTTATTCCAACAACCTGTGGTTATCGGTTTATAATATACCATTAATAAATGGTATAGATGAATAGTACTAGTGATAATAAAAGCAATCTTTTAAAAATCAGTATATTGCAAATTATAAGTATTTTTGATGATGTTTTTAAAATGGCTTTGAAAAGGGCAACAGTGGACACCGTTATATAAACTGTACATTTGACACTGTCAGTCAGAGTAATATTTGCAATAGAATTACCGGATATACCATCTTGCAAGTCAGGTCTACCTGGAAACAGCAGAGATACACAAAAGACGTCGTACATAAAGATTGTTCGTAGCAATCAGGAGAACAAACAACATAGATCCTGATCTACCTGAGCATTATACGGCCGCTGGTCAGGGTCTAGGTTGTTGCAGTTGGACTCGAATTCGAGTGAGTATATACGGAATACTCCTAATGTAACTAATATTAATCTCTGTTTCGGTATCAATATTAAATCTTGTGTAGTTAATGCATTGCAATGAAGGATCAGGTAGAATGGATTCTGGTAATTGCAAACAGTTAACAAATGTAAATTTACAACATTTTAGATTTTTCAAGAGGGCATTTTCTTGTTTTCATTTCTACATTTTCCGCTATTTTCACCGTATGTATGATTCCCTATCTTTGAGAGCGTTCCAGCTCTATAAAGCAGAAATAGTGTTTATATTTTCGGCCCTGTAGGGATTGTGTTGTAATACTGTTATACGTATAAAAGTAGTATAAAATCTTTGTAACAAGCATTTAGATTCGTTACAATTGCATCGTGTGGTAAAGAAAACTAGATTTTACCTCGCAACACCAGAAATGAAATACTTTTGCACTTATGTCCACGCCCTGTGTCATTTTTCGCACTATTTGTTAACAAAACTTGAAAAATAATTTTGTTAATATATTACTTCAGATTTTTTAACATTATCATATCTGTTTGTATATAAATAAATTGTACTTCGAATTTCATGAGTGATGGCTTCATGCTGCTTGATAATGGGTTACACACTATGCAGCTTCCGATGTGAATCAGTGTGTAATCGATATTCATGCTTCATGAGTGTATGAACACTGTCAAATAAGAAATTCAGTTTCTGAATGCCACTCAATGGTACAATGGCAGAACTAGAATAGTTGTATGTATTGTTGTTCATATTACTGAAGTTGTTCATATTACTGAACACTATTCTTAGAATTTGTACATTTATGAATTAATTAATAATTATTAATTAAAATTAATTTGGAAGTGTACATGCGTGTTGGAAAATAATTCTGTGAGTGCGTACCTGTGTATATGTGTGTGGTTACAATAAATGATTATCTGCATTCATTGTTTTTTATGTGTCACACTCACACTCCCATATATTATCATGTGCATTTCCTTTAAGGGGAAAAAGTTGATTGGGTTGGTCCATCATGTCGAAGAGGACCACTTTAGTTATCCTTGAGAGGGATCGGTAGGTCTGTGGGAGTGCAGGTAGCTGAAGAGACCAATGTTCCCACTGAATGTTATATGGCAGTGCGGAGAAAGGATGGCAGCAACGCAGTTCGTAAGGTTACTTGCTTGGGATTTCCTGGCCTGCCTCCGTTGTTCTGCTGCGGCTGTCATGTGGGCCTCGCATGCTACAGCACCTTTTTCCGATGGAGGGGCTCTACACGCCCCTGTCCTGGGCTGTCTGCTCCCACTTGTCAATGCTACTACCAAAGACCTTCACATACGTCTTCGGGGTGTCATTATAGTTTTATCTGGCCTCCTTTGGAGCCTTTTCCTTGTTCAAGCTCGCCATTAAAGAGTTTTGTTTTTTGGATGCCGGTGCTCCGACATGCGTGCTACATGGCCTGCCCATCGCAACTGCGACTACATCAGGATGATGTAGATTCTGGGCAGGCTTGCATGGGCAAGGACGTCAGTATCCGAGATCCTGTTTTGCCACATGAGTTTGAAGAGTCTTCTGAGCAGGTTATGCGGAAGTGGTTCAACTTCTTCGCCTGACGCTGGTGCACCGGTCAGGTTTCGCAGGCGTATGATAGCGTAGGGATTACTATAGTTCTGCACACCTTCAGCTGTGTCTGTATCCTAAAGCTGCTTATGTTCCAGACACTGGCGTGTAGTCTTCCCTGGCTTTTGCAATCCTAACATAAATTTCGTTATCAATTACGATGTTCTGGGATACAGTGCTACCAAGATAGACGAAACTGTACACTAGGTTCAATTTGTGGCCGCCATTGACTGTGATGTTTCGCTCAGCATACGGTTTTCCTCGGTCTGGCTGATCATTACTTCAGTCTTCTTTGTGCTGATCATTAGGTCGAAATCTGTGTAAGCATCAGAGAACTTGCGACGCAAGCCGTCTCTGACGATGTCTGCTGTGACTTTAGTTTTTGCCTGAAGCCTCCTGAGTTGAACATTTTGCCACCAGTTCGGTATCTGATGCTGATTCCCACTTCAATATCTCTGAAAGCACCATTCAGCATGGCTGAGAACATGAGAAGTTTTGGAGCCAATAAACAGCCTTGCTTCACTCCGTTCGAGACAGGAAGGGGCTCAGACGTCTCACCATTGTCAATGACTCTTCATTCCATGCCATCGCGGAATGGCTATAATATGGTGATAACCTTCCTTGTTCATCCGTATTTGGCCGTGATCTTCTACAGGCCTTCTCTACTAACAGTGTCGAAGGCCTTGTTCAGATCGACGTAGGTGGAGAAATAGTTAGCATTCTGCTACTGGCTCTTCTTTTGCAAGTGCCTAGCACCAAAATACCATATCGATGGTTCCGCGCTCCTTCCGGAAATCACACCGGCTTTCTGGTAAGAGTACTTGGTCAAGGTGTGCTGTGAGACGGTTGAGAAGAATCCTGGCGAGTATCTTGCTTGCGATGGACAGCGAAGATATGTCTCGGTGGTTGCCACAGATCTGATGATTTCTTATACAGGTGTATAATAGTAGCTTCCCAAACTTCCTCTGGGGTGGTTTCTTTTTTTTTTTGCACATGAGCTGAAACAACTGATGGAGCTTTTGGGGCAGAGCTGCAATGCCTTCCTTGTATATCTCTGCTGGGATTGAGTCTGAGCCAGAAGCCTTACCGCTAGAGAAAAGACCAGTCGCTTTCTAGGTTTCCAACAGGGTTGGTGGGTCATCCGGTTGTTCATTGACTGGCACTTGGAGCAGACGAACATATCCTACATCGTTGATGGATGTTGGGCGATATAGGACGCAGTTGTAGTAATCAGTCCACCTTTCGAGGATCTTCTTTATGTCAGTGATCAGCGTGTTCAACATTCTGCCCCACACATGGGCATGGTCACCCATACCTACTACCTGTCTCTCTTCCTGATTATCACGTTGTAGATGAGGTGCCTGTTCCTACGTCGGAAATGCATCCAGGTCACTCTGTTGCGGGTGGGGATGCGGAAGACAGTGTTTGTAATGAGCAGTTCGTGCTCTGCTGAGGTCTGAGGAAAGTGAAGACCATTGCTGTTGCATCGGCAAAAGCCATAGTTTACAATTCCCCATCCCAATAGACCTTGTCAGAGCTAACTCTTGCATTGTGGTCAACAAGGATGATGACCTTGTCAGATTCGGGAACAGAGCTTTTGATAGATGGAGTTCTTCATTAATTTTGTCCCTTACTTCTCCCGGATTTGTAATAGTTGGAGCTTATGTACTGTAACTCGCTACACGCTTTCTTCCATTCGACAGGGGAGTTTCATGGTCATAAGCCTGTCATACACACCCTTTGGGAGTCCAGCTAGCTTGCTCACAAACATTTCCTTCACTGCAAAGCCGACTTCGGACTCACGTCGCTCCTCAGTCCCTCTTCAGCTCAAAAGGTGTAGACAGCTCCCTTTGCACAAAGTTCGCCATCTCCATCAAGGCGGGTTTCCCTCAAAGCTGCAATGTGATTGTTGTATCTGGCTAGCTCTCTGCCAGTCAGGGCAGTTCTCCTCGGAGGTCTGTCATCATCATTTCTGGCATAAAGTGTGTGCACGTTCAATGCGCAAGGGTGAAAGGAATGATCTTCATCTTTTCTTTGTTGTGGTTCGACCGCTGAAGTACGGTCCCCGCCAGTCGCGGTTAGCTGGCAAAAAGAGATGTGGAGCAGGTAATGTTTATGGCATCATTACTAGCCCCTTTATCATGAAATGGAGGTGAGCAGTGTGAATTCTAGGTGGGACTGCTCAGTCTCTCAGGGGGCTACAGAACTACACTGCTGCTCCGTATACGGCTGCCAAGGTACTCACAATTGCTGCTTCGTCGATAGTCTGTCGCCACAGAACTTAGAGGAGAAGGATTACCAAATTTCTTCCATGATGTCTTGATTTAAAGAAAGGAAGAGTCTCACTCTCTCGTCCAAGACCATCTGGATCCATTGGCAAGACAAGGTAAAAGACGGCTGGAGGTGGGATCGGATGCAGTGTATGACCAAGACTAACTACGCGCCTCGTCATTGTCTATACGCTCCACAAACCGTAGCTGAGAATCGCCTTCCTGCCCGTTGAACTAGCTATCGGTTTCTTCCGTGCATTCCGCCGAATCCACTCTTCACATGCTTGGGTAGGCATGCCCTAACTTACCGAGGGTTAAGACCCGTCGGCTACCCTCACCTGTTTTAGCCCGCAAGTTGAAGCTGTTTACCCTGGTGTGGCTGATGAGCATGCTATACCACCTTTGTGCCACATGTGCGAGCTGGGAAATAAAGTTAATAAATAATCAAATATAATGACTATCTAGATTCGTGTAAGCGACGGTAACAGGAAAGAATAACCAATATTTTTCAAATAGTGCGATTTATTCAATTCACAGCAAGGAAATTACCACCCAAAATGCAGGGTTCATAAAACCATATTGTAAAGTTGTCTTTGTTCAATTTCATATCAAATTAAAATCATCAAGTTATGCGTAATACAATGAATTATGTGTGATGTATACACTATACTAAGAAAAGTAAATATTAGGGTATGTTGCATACCGTATCATAAATTTTTCAATTGAACCTTTATAAAATGCAAGCAATTTGGGCAGCAATCTGTGGAGTGATAATGGATCACAATTCCTATTTAAATAATATTGTAAACCACCTTAGTTGAGGGAAATACGACATTGGTTCTCTCTCTCTCTCTCTCTCTCTCTCTCTCTCTCTCTCTCTCTCTCTCTCTCTCTCTCTCTCTCTCTCTCTCTCTCTCTCTCTCTCTGCATATATATATATATATATATATATATATATATATATATATATATATATATATATTTTATATATATATATATATATATATATATATATATATATATATATATATATATATATATATATATATATATATTGAATTGGTATAAGGAACATAACTGAAGTATGCAATCAAAATGCGAACAGTTTGACTCTAAAATCAGACATTTTGCTATAATAAAAATACCTTGAACGGATATTGTCTCTTGTAAGAAAAGGTCCGACTGCAAATTATATAAACCATATGTTGTTGTGCAGGCAGATGAGGTCTAAGTGTTTTGTTTAATTAATTGCTCGTAACTAAATACGTAGACCCAGATCCGCCGGCAAATTCTGTAACAGCATATCTTGGTCTGTCGAGTTTGCAGTTGTGCACCTAAAAGCGTTGTAAACAAAATAAATTGAAAGACGAAACTATAGACAGAACATTGTCACAAAAATGTCTGAAACTTGCCTATTCGAGTGTGCATTATCATGTCGTATTCTCTCTCTCTCTCTCTCTCTCTCTCTCTCTCTCTCTCTCTCTCTCTCTCTCTCTCTCTCTCTCTCTCTCTCTCATTATGTGAGTAGTGAGAGTACAGATTTTCGACCATTGGTGATTCATTAAGGTAAAATAAGAGAATATAGTTACCCATTTGGCTTGTGTTTGAGGCGGCTCTCTAGTCATTTGTGCATACTTCTCTACCCATCCCTTTGCATATCAAATACCGTTATACTTCGCAAATGAAACCATAGTTATTATGTTTCTATCAATTTTCATGAAATATACTAACGTTAAAAGTATTTAATTTCTAAACAAACAATATAATGTGTCGCAAAACTAACATTAATGCCCTGATCAGGTCTGTTTTCATTATCAAATTCCATTTTAAAAAGATGTAAGGGAACGGTTTCAACTTGTAAAATGATCTACTTAATACAAGTGTAGGATAACAAGCGGGAAAATAATCCTCCATGACGTAGTGACAAAATATGGATTGGGCTGGGTTAAGTAGCACAGAGTCTGAGCTAGAGCTAACACGTTATGAGAATATACGGTTTTGCAGGGATAAAGGGTCACCTTTGAAAATGCTTTACTAAATATATCACGCTCCCAAAGACCAAAATTCAATTATCAGAACCAGATTGGTCAAATGAACTTAAAGAAGCACACAGGCTTGACGGAAAAGCACAGTATATTTCGATAAACAAAGGAGAACCAAGAATATAACGGTAAGAAGTGAGACCTTAGAATCTTGCCATAACGTGCCTCCCAAGGTATTATTTCTAACACCGTAGAAGGACGGACGCTTTAAATTTAATTAGCTCCCAGCCCCTAGTCAGCAATGTCGTCGGTCTAGATGTATAAAAGACTCAAGGTGAAAGGTATAACAATTTAATAAAATATCAACGTATTCAACTATTTCATCGACAATTTTTCAACCATAATTCTTCGACAAATACAAACAATGACCTAATCACAGTTGTCAATTACTATCCTCATATGAAATTAAAGTCTTGAGAGAGTGTGGTTCAATTCGGTGTTGATTCTGTTACTCATCTGTCCACCTCTAGAGTCTCTTCTTTCGTACTTGCGGTACCCTTGACTCCATGCTCTCTTTGCACTTCCGGAACTCTCTTGAACGTTTCCTTCAGGTACTACGCCGCCACCAAACCTGCTTGGGTCACAATAGACTTCCAACGTGTTTTCATTTATTTTCTTCCTTCTCTCTGATCCTCGGGTGTCGCCTATCACTCCCACCCGGAAAGCTTCCTCAAGAAGCCTTCGTTCACAATCCAAACTTTGAATTTTCCTAAAGTCCTTTCCCGCCTTTCTAACGAGCGCTCAACGCAGTCTAGTGTCTCTCATCTTCTCTATGATATACTCTTGCCAATGTCCAAACATGCACTAATCAAAAAAATGGACAAAGCCCGAACAAATTCCTTAATGAGACTCCGCCCTAGATTTCAATATCTCAGTTCAGATTGGATACGGCCAGGTCTCTTTGAAAACTGAATTTGGGTAATTTCTCATTTACCTATCGCTCTCGAATTCCCGGTCATGGCATCGCTGACGGAATGTAAAACAAACAAAGGTCTCTCTACTCGGACGTAGAATTCCCTTTGAATGTACCCGAGAACAAGTCGTTGCGTAATGGTTACCCAACAGTCAGACGGTTTCTTTGTCTAGAATCGGGCCTATAGTCGAAATCTTGCATAATACGTATTGACATTATCCAGGTGTTTTAAGCTACGGATTAACTATAGGAAAATATGTGTATACATGAACCGCGAGGCATCAGCAAATTGTCCTAACAACGTGACACCAGCTATGGAAAATTATATGGGAGAAGTATACAAAGAAATTTCAAAGCACAGAACTATGATATAAGGGATTTTGGAATGTCATCTAGAAAGACAAAACATAAATGATCAACTTTTGTCAGAAATTGTCGATTGATTGGTATTGACTGCTTGATATATCTTGCATTACCAATGGCTTTGACATAAACTTTGAACACATTCACACCCCAAATCTTAGCCAATGTTGTGCTAACAATCTTTGTGCATATACACAGAGGAAATTACGTCAAACTTCAAGATGGTACAGGCCATGTTGAGGCCTTACATAACAGTGAAAATGCAGTAAATGAAATCATTAACAGTCTAAAGAAATCCAAATCATCGGGCCATGATCGAAATACCAGATACAACAATCTGAAAAGACTGAATGAAAAGAATGTAGATGATTTGTGCGAGACTTTCTGGCATTGCATTGCTTATCATCATGGATAGTCCCCAATGTCATCAAATGAACGTATATTTCCTGAGATAGGAAAAATAATAATAATTTTTCCCATGAAAATTATTTAATACATAGGTGTGTACCCAAGATAAAACATTACCACAAGGTAAATATGGTCACTTACTAATATGTCCGATCTAGGGAAAATTAGTGAAGTGAGGGAAGTAAGTAGAAAAAATATAACTCTAAAGTTCTAAACTATAATAAATTCATATCGCTTACAAGTCTCGTCCAACTGCAAGCAAGCATCATAGACCCTTGTCTGCCGTTGCACAATCCGCAGGAAATGGGGTTTAAGTTGTTTATTCTATGGATTACTCATAACAAACTGCATGACCCAGATCTACCGGCACATTATCCTACGGCAGATTGGGATACGGGTGTGTACATGGTGTATAGATTTCCGATCTTTATTGATACAGTTAAGTACGTTCAGATAATACAGTTAACTATTTCATTTGTGTAAGAGGCGACCTCTCTAGTAATCTGTGGATAATGGTTGTGTAGATTTATATCAATGGTAAGTCTTTTACTTAATCTTAGACAATGCTGTTGCCAATTTCGCTTGTGCTAGCGTGGACGTTTTCTCAAGAATTATGTAAATAATGGGTGCACAGACTTCGATCATTATTAATCATTTAGGTAAGAAAAGAGAATATAGTTACCAATTTCGTTTCTTTCTCAGGCTAATTTTATACTGCTTATACCCGCCTTGCCTATTCATGGATTACATATGGAGCAGGAATTTGCGTCGTTTAATAAAACCATAAGGTTGGCTTGGATTTCTACTCTTGCATGAAATTCACTAACTTTAGAAACAGTTCGTTTCTAAATTTTAAAAAAAAAAAAAATTGTCATAAAACTAAAAACACATCTTCATGCGGTATGTTTCCATTATCAAGTTCCAAATATAAACGATATATCGGAACTAAATCACCTTTTAAAGTGTTCTAATCAATTCAAATGGAGGATAATAGCTGTCAAAATACATGCCATAACGTTAAGAGAAAATAAGGATTGGCAGGTGTAACCTAAGAAAAGCATATATCTTGTTCGGCTATCAATTTAGCAGTAGTGGCGTGAAAAAAGGAACTATAATGACGACAGTGAAGATGGCGCCACGTGTCTTTTCGTATACACTTTCATCTGCCTCGTTAAGACTGATATCCTTCTTTTTCCCCACCATTCATGTTGATTGTGTTTGTCGGTGTTGATGGCCTTTACGAGATTGTGTAAAGATAGGACTGGTTCAAAGTTTAGGGTTCTAAATGGATCTGGAAACTTACCTCGAAATGGCTGTGCTAATTAGGCCACAAGTGGGCACAACGGAAACTATGATGACCACTTGGAGTTAACGTACAAAATACATGCATCGTATTCCATGTGATGTCAAGGGTCAGTGGTCAATGCTATGGTTTTATTGAATATTTTTGCATGATGCATGAAAAACAAAACCTACATCACCGAATGATTGATGGAGATGTATTCGCAATTTCATTTTCTTTGTTTGTGCTATATCTACTCAAAAGGATATAATTCAAAACATTAATGTCAGGACTAGCCTAGCAAGCTAAATGTAGCTCAAATGCAGTTTGTTTCAAAACATAGGCGACGCTACACACACACACACACACACACACACACACATACATATATAT
>JAECUM010052168.1:0-19668 GCA_016617855.1 Megalonaias nervosa | reverse complement strand
AAAATGATAGGGTTCCTAACTGGAACGAATTGTACGATGTAATCAAAAATGAATTTTCAACAATAATAAATGAATTGAAATTAAACAAAAATTATACAAATAAAAAAAAACAATTAATCACTCAAACAATGATATTTGAATTTCAAAAATAATGATAAGGTTTCGCTCAAACAGTGATAACTGGTTTCACATACACAATGGCAAGTTTTCACTCAGATAGTGATAAATGATTTCATATAAACAATGATAAGTTTTCACTCAAATAGTGATAACGACGATCTTTACTCAAGTAATGATAATGATGATTTTCAAATAAATAATAATACTGAAGATTTTCCAATAACTAATGATAACGAATTTCACACAAATAACAACGATGGTTTTCGCTCAAATAGCGATAATGATGGCACTGCTGTTCTTATAGCAATAATAGTGGTTTTTCTGCTCGAATAGCTATACTGGTAAGTAACTCAAAAATGGAAGATAACCTGTGGCATCCAGATGACAGCTACACTTTATCTTCAGTCCCATCACTGTCGGATGGTAAAGGGGCCGCCACAAATGGTCCGCCCCTCCCAGCCTGCCCAAGGTTCCCTAAGACTCCTTTGCTCCCTGCAGGCCCGTTGCTCCCAGAACTTTGGTCTCTCAACACGCGATAATCACTATGTTCCTCCCTGCCAACGTCACCACCGACATCATCAAACCAGGTACATACCAAGACACACAGATCCACTACTCAACATACAAACCAACACCACGGCTAAGACCACCCCTCCAACACATAGTTCCACAATTGACAACACCGACAGCACCAACAATCCTAAACTGCCAAACACACACATCCAACACCGACAGTTAAACAACGGCTTTCGCAACAGCTCCATCACATCACAGACAACACAGTTCAGGCACATCTAGCTCCAAGACGGACAACATCAACAACACAAGAGCTGCCACACTGACCAAAACATGCAGCTCAAACAGACTAGGTAGACTCCGACAAATACATCATCTCCGCTCACAGTCGGACGACACGGCTGCCCCAACAACTGAAAATATAATGCCTAAAGCCGTGTAGCACATGAGACAAAGTACTGTATAAAATGCAATGACAAGAGTTAGGAATGCATGTAATTGGATATAACTTTTGCACAGTAAATTTTTTATTGGGGACCAATGTACAAGAAGTAGTAGAAGTAATTTGAGGTTTCTATTTCAGAGACCCCCTACCCCCACAAAACGTTGTACGTTAGCATTTTTGTCAGCAGCCTTTTTAGCTTAAAATGATGACTTTCATATTTCTGACAAAAATATGTTTTGTTGGGGTAGGGGGTCTCTGAGATAGAAACAACTCAATTACTTCTACTACTATTACACTCTAGAAATTATTTTTATAGTTTTAGACAAAATTTATATTAAACAAATAATATATATATATATATATATGTCAGATCAAATCCAACATGTCGTACTGATGGTTTATAATAAGACATTATATGTATATATATATATAATGTCTTATTATAAACCATCAGTACGACATGTTGGATTTGATCTGACAAACAGATTTTGTAAGAGATTTAATTCCATCAAATCAGCCTCAGGTTATACTGGTATTAAATCTAAAATAATAAGAGATTGTATTAAAAAAGTTGGATATCATATATCGCCAAAATATGGATCAGTTTGGTTATTCGCGGCTGAAAATGATGTGAGAATAGCGGGTTGGGCAGATGATGTGATGACATTTATTGATAATATGGTTGATATTTTATTTGATAACGATATTTCTAAACTAAAAAGACAAAAAATAAACAGCAAGATGACATTCGGTCTACCATTCCACGAGTTCTGTCAAATAGACCTAATGAGGTTCTAAGAGTCTCTTTCAGACATACCCCTAAGGCGAATTTCTAAATATATGAGACGAAACTTTAGTAACTCAGAGGGCAGTCTTTTTTACATGTAAGCCTTTTTTTGTGGCTAACTGGACTCTTCATTTTTGTTAGGACATTATCCCCAGCGAATTCCTAAATATCCGAAACCGAAACTTTAGAAACTCAGAGGGCTGTATATTTAATGGTCTTTGTTGTGACCAGGAACCTAATGAGGTTTATTTTTAGTCTAGCTATGGGTTTTTTTGGAATGGCCCTTGTGTGGGGTATACCTTTAGCGAAGTCACAAGGTCGCAACCTCACATCATCCTGCTGTTTATTTTTAGACGGCACAGACGGCACAAACACATAACATAAACTTATCCTAACTTATCCTAACTTATCCTAGCGGGGGGCCTTATCTACGTCCAACAAATTTCGAAGAAACTCTCCCACCATGGCGACACCTGGGAGTGCAAAAGAACACCCACCACGTGTTTACATGGTGGGAGAGTGTATTTTGTTTGTTTGATGTCGAGGTAATGCTCCGGACCCCCCAACCCTTCCTAAAATTTTGAGGGGCAAATCCAGAGCCCTACCCAACGATTTCGTCCGTGAAGGGAACCGAACTCAGGGCGACAGTATCAGAATCCAGCATTCTTAACACTGAGCTATGAAATTCAGTTATATATATATATGTTAAAAAAGTTATTATATAGTTACCTAATACTACACAGGCTATTACAATATACAGAATAAAAAAATCATAATTATTATAAACTATAGTGTGGATTTCTGAATAAAATAACATTTATTATAAAATATTTCAATTTCCAAATACATTGGAGAGGTCTATACAATGTGTATAAAATCAGCATTTCTGTCAGTTAAAAGTCTGTGTTTCATCAGCCGTTGCTAGGAGATAGTAAGAAAAATCAATAAGTTTTATTATGCGTATGCTGCACATGCTATCTAAAAATAACTTGCTGTGTGAAGTTAAATCTCATGTGCTTTATAGTCACAATTACATTTTTTTGAATTTTATGCCTGTCTGTTTGTATGTTAGTTAGAATATTTATAGTCACAATTACAGTTTTTTGAATTTTGTGTCTGTCTGTTTGTCTGTGCAAGTTCTCTTCTGGAGTTAAATGCTTTTTAATAAAAACCAACATTAGTCTTATATAAGTTCACATAACATAGCAGACAACTGCTTGTTACTAAGCTATGCTTAACGGAGTTGTCTCGCTTGATCAACTAATACCTTGCTTAACGGAGTTGTCTCGCTTGATTAACTAATACCTATGCTTGATCAAAATGCGGTGAATTAAGCAAAAATTTGAGATAAAAAGACTAAAACTCACTGATTATAAGTTTTATAGCCAAAAAAATAAACCAATTTTTTACAGTGTAAAATCTAAATCATATATGATATGTTAGATAACTTACAAAGATTTTAAACTAAGCTGGAACAGTATTATCTTTCTTTTTAAAAAGGTTATATTTCTTGACCAACAGATAGTATTTCCACACTCGCTATCAAGTAATATGTGCTATCATGATTATATAACGAGAATTTAACTCTACCAGATACTTTACGACGACACTTAAATAATTCTTTCATCGCTATCTTACTGAGAAGATACTTACTACCTTTTTCAAAAACCTTTGACCTATCTAAGTCTATGTTGATTTCTGTGTATTCTTGTTGGCTGATTGGATTATGTAAATTATCATATTTCAATGCAAGCTCGTCTCGTAAACTTTCGAGATAACTAAAGCATTTGCTGTCATCTGATCTAATAAGGGAGAGTTTGATTCTGTCAAGTTTACTAAAACAAATACCTGAAATTTCATCATTAAATTCAAATGATAATTGTTGGCTATTGACCATTATTTTTTTTATTTTGCTATTAACTCCATCTGCTAATGTTAAATTTTCAAACATTATTTCTAATGTTTAGACAAAATTAATTGTATAATATCCAATCGCTAGAGTCTTAATTCCATCGCTGCAATATCTTTTATCATCAAAATTACTTAGTCCACGTTTTATGATCGTATCTGTTTCAAGTTTATGATGGTTTGTTCTTATGACATTAGTTTTGATAAAACTGACGCTATTGTTTAGTGCTGCTTTAAAATCGTCAAAATTCATTATCTTTTTCACATATCCTCGAGGAATACCTTTAGCTTTCTTTGTAAGTTTATTGTCATCTAATATAACAGCATACATTTTGCTTCTTAATCCAACAAACTCTCTTACCGGCACAAACATAAATTCATCTTTCATTTTCCCAATAACTTTCTTATTCGAATTATCTTGAAATCCACTATATGCTGGATAATCTGATAAATCGAACAGACTTTTATTATTGTAAATATCCTCATAAACATCTTCACATTTTATATTATAAACTAGCGAGTCCGTATCAGTAAATAGCAACTCTGAATCTGGCCATTGCTTTTTGGTAAAATTATAGTGAAAATTATACATCAGCCACTTCGATATATCAAGTACAGCTGCACCAACATAAATCGGTTTATTTAACTTTAAATTTGCCTTTCGTCGTTGTATTGCAACAAGATTTTCATTAAATATTTTCATACTAACAAAACCATCATCGTTAACTAATTTATTTCTGCGACTAATATCATTGACAATTTCTATAGAAACCCTCCTTCGAATATTTTCCATCGTCTTACCGAACACCGAGTTATTCATTAACTTGAAAAAGTTTTTCTCAAAGTCGGTCTTAGCCACAGCACGACGTTTCGTATTTAGATCAATATAATTTGCCATCCACTTCGACTGATTAAACTTTAGCACGCGGTGGACCTTTCTCAGAATTAGTCCAGCATCTACTGCTTGCTTTAAATTTTTGTAATGCATAACGTAATTTCTTTTATCTAACAAATTTGGAACTAGCTTATTAACAATCGAATTTTTTGATGTCGTCGTTGCTCGTTGTTCAGGCGATAATAAACTATAATCAATCATCATTGACTCTGCGCAAAACGGGTAGTCGTTATGTAGATCGTGTAGCGAACTAGGATAATCTAGGTCAACTTCAACAAAATATGAGATATCTGAAAAATCTATATTAATTTTTCTAGGTAAATCTTTTTCAGTTTCTTTAAGAAATTGATCTGGAGTTATCCAATGAAATCCACCGTGTGGCATTGGCTCTGACATGGCCCAGCCATACAAATTCACACAATCTAGATAAATAATGTAACTCGACGGGAGATTTTTATCGTAATTTTTCAGATATTTGTTATTAGCGGCTGCATATTTCTTTGTTATGACGCTAATTCCGCCTCTGATACCTTTTTCAATAAAGTTAAACATATCAACATCCATCAAGAGATCTAGTTCTATTTTACTCGTTTTTAGTAGAGCGTCCCAAGACAACCCTGGAGCGGAATAATACCAGCAGGGGTCTAATCCATAATTTGTATGACTAACTTGACGAAAACTTTCGAAAACATCTGCTAGCAATAATACATCTGTTTTCAAATATAGATCGTGATAATCACCAAATCTTTTACAACCAAATTTATTCCAAATATCTTGTGCATATTTATATTCGTCATCTGTGATATTTTCATTTTTGAGTTGCGAGTAAAATTTATCTTTGTCAGGCAGAGAAGTTTCATCAAATCTGCTCCAGTCGTCGAGGTACTCGTACGGAAAGATACCTTTTTTTGTCAAATCGATATAATTTTCACCGAAGCAACTTTTTAGGTTAGCGAAATTACTGCCGGCACTTGTAGCGCTATTGACAAGCTCATCTAATGATGCTGCCATAAATTGCAGGCTGTCAATAAAGCGTAATTTGCCGAGCGTCACTGACATAAACTTTTCAAAATTATTTGGAATACATTTTATTACGTTATTTAATTTTAGTTTAGCTTTAATATTTTCATCACCAAAAGCTTCTACAATGATATGACTGTCATAACCGCGAAAGTTATCTAAAACTACAGGAATAAAATCTGGAGCATGAAATTTTAAATTGCAACTGTTATGAGCTGCCCCACGATATTGGCCGGTCAAATGACAATGATCTCGCACCTTGAAATCGTCAAGTAACTTTTCACAAATATGACAATCAACTGCTTTATCGAAATCGAGTTGTTGTTTAGACGTTATTCTCATCGGAGCTGTTTTAAGTAATCTGTTAGAAATTTTATTAACTTCGTCTATTAAATTTTTTAGTAACCACACGGCTGGATTTTCACCTCTATATAACTTTATCAAAGATGAAAATTTATCGCTGGCGCAACAAACTACTTTATAAGCTACTCCACAAGGAATATGCTGTTGTATTTTTCTAGTACTGGATTTATTCGGATTATTTTCAGCTCCAGCCACAGGAACGAGTAGACACTCAAAATCAGCGTAAATAACAAAAGGAATATTTAGTTTATGATCATAATTTTTAAATTTCAATATTTTTTCTTTTTCGCTAGGCATAGTTATTCTTTGAACATTAACGCAGTATTTGAGATGCTCCTACAGTCTTCCGTCGCTAGAAAAACCGTGCAAGCATTTATAGCAGAAATATTTTTTATTTTTATTTTTACTGTACTGTCTGCCAACTAATCCGTTAAAGTTTTTTATCCAACAGTAATGTCCCTGATAAAATAATAAATTTATTGTCAATTGTGAAGCATTTTCTGAGATATATCTCGGGTAAACATTTTCTTTCTCGTCTAATCCAAAAACATTTACTGAGATATTGTTTTGTTTTTCAAACTTAGGTATATGATTTTCTGCCACTGGAAAAGTTATTCCTGAAAAATTTAGTTCGTCCTCGTGTGGAAAATACTTGTTAACGCGATCAACATTTTGGTCTTTTGGAAACATCGCAGAAAGAAAAGACCACTGAAAACATTTGTCATCATTGTTTCTTACATTTATAGAGCATTTTTTGTTTTTAATTTTTTTAGGGAGATCGACGTAGCCAGCGCTATTAGAGCCGCTGCCGCGAAGTACCTTATATTTTGCTGTGTGAAATAAAACTTCTTTTATCATTTCAAATTTCCAACCTGATCCTGACAAAGTAAATTCTTCTAATTTTTTGTTTATTTCTTGATGTATTTCATCGGCGACCATGGCAATGTTTGTTCCAGTTAATATTTTTCTCGATTTTGCTGTTAAATATGGTTCCGAAATTTCGCTGTCAAAACTTTTTGTTTCAAGAAGTACATCCTCGACTGCATGTAACTTTGATAAAATCATATGATATTGGACTATAAGTTTGATACTTTTATGAGCCGCAAGTTCTCCTGATATGACAGGTTGTAAAAGATGAAATAAATTTGTAGAGCTAAAATTTGCTAAGACATTTTGGTCATCAAGTTTGTAACTATTGTCATAACCTGAAAAGGCTGAAGCAATTTTTTCTGATTTGATGATGCTTTTTTTAGCAATATCTCGCAATTTTAACATTATATATATATAGTAATATTTTATATTTAATTGAATTTTTTCTAATTAGAGATATGAAAAACCTTATAGTATAATGACAGAAATTTTGAGATATCTGCCACTGACAGCGGAAGAGCAAGACACTTATCATGTACACCATAAATACAACCTATATGCTGCAAATGCACTTAGTTCTGTTATCAACATAGCATCTAAAAAAGCTATTGGCATACCAACGCCTGCTGGTATGTTAATTTCAGTAAAAGGCGATAATGCAGAAAGAATTGAAATGTTTAGAAAAGATTTTATTTATACTTTGTTTTGCGGTGATATTCCAGAAGAACAACGAATATATAGAGCAAATGGCACAGTTGGTGATGATAATATTGAAAATTTAGGATTAGAAAATGAATTTCAACCCAATCCAAGATTTGATCTGTATGAGGCAAATGATAAGGGAATTATTCGACATATAAGAACAAAAAAAGTTGTTGGAAATTTAGATAAAGATGGATATTTACTATAAGAGTTAGAGGAATTAAAACAGATTTTATTGGTTATAAAGCTCATCGTTTTGTTTATGAAATTTTTAACGGAATAATACCTGATAGTTTAGTTATCGACCATATTAATAAAATTAAAACAGATAATCGTTTGGAAAATTTAGATGTGGTTACGCCAAAAGAAAACACAAAACGTGGAATTGGTGGTGGTAATAATTTTAAAAATCCAGCTAGATCAGTTGTTTCAGTAAATATTGAAACTGGAGAAGAAATAAAATTTAAATCAATGACAGCTGCTGCAAAGCGCCTTAAAATTAGTACAGCTAGGATAAAAGAAATATCTGATGGTAAAAGAAGATCAGCAACGTCAACGTTGACATTTGATAAATTTAGTTTTAAATACGATAATTAATAATATTTTCCAGATCATTCCGAGAAAGACAATTATGACTAAATTCCATGACATCATCGCGATTAAATCGTAATGTCATCATTTTATTTGTATCAAGTTTCATTTTGTCCGCTGCTGTTAATAAAAATTTGTCGGAATCACCTAATGTTATCATAACATCAACAAAATAAAAATTATGTCCCAATAAACAAGCTCGAATTGCCTCAGCTAGTTCTTTGTTATTTAGTATAGTAACTCGCTGATGATATTTTATTTCTCCGAAAATCTTATTATTTATTAATTAGATAAAAGATTATTATAATAATGAGCTTGATTGAGAGACTGGCTGAGCTATATTCGGGAGATTTTGTTTCAGTTTCTAATGTTACATCAGAAAATATTATTAGTGATTGATTTGCTGATTATACTGAAAAAGATATTTTCTATAACTATGACGATGAAGAAGATGATGTTGTTGTTAGTAAAAAAAATTTAAGCAGACCAACAACTGGGCGATATGATGTTAAGTACCATATTGCTAAAAAAATAATAAAATTTAATTTTACTATCGCAGAGCATCAAATATTCTGGCAACTTATAAAGCCTTTTTTAAACGTAAAAATACCTGGACAACAAAGAAATATAAAATACGATTTTATTTTTGTTAAACTATTTGATTTAATGCCAGTTGATGATGCGAGAAAATCACATTTAATTTCTTTATGTAAACCAGTAAAAAATAAGTCAGTACTAATAAAATATGAGGAAATTTATAATAATATTATTCTGTCGATGAAATCGACTTAGTTGGTACCCAACTATTAAATTTATCCCTATATCCACGCCATTTGACTAAACTTTTGTTGCCACGCTTTTTAATAACTTTTTCAATAACAAATACATCTTGTTCTGTTTTCTGAAGTTCTTGCTCGTAAAAACTGCCAGTTATAGGCTCACCTAATAAATCTTTCAGCGAGTATGTAACTGGTATTGTTAAAAGTACTTTATCAACAACAAATGCTTCTTCGCTCCAGTTATGAGTATAACCTTTTTCAAATTTTTTTTTTTTTGTCAGCGAAATTCTAACTTTATCGTCAACTTTAAATTTGTGTCGTCGGTACATATTTTCATTTGCTAGTATTGGATTTGAAATCGCGTCATTTGGCGACATTCTGATGGATCTGTGTTTCGTGTTATTATATTCGTCAACAATTTTCTGTAAATTGTCAATATATTTATTCGTGTTTTTAGCTCTTAAATACTTATGGATTTTTTCGTTTAGTGTGCGATTAAATCGCTCGACGATGACGCTTTTTCCCTCGTTTCCTGTAACATGTTTTTTAATGTTATTTTGCTCTAAAAACTGCTCGAATTTTTTATTAAAAAACTCCTCTTCATGATCAGTCCAGATTCTGTTGGTTTTCTTTCTGTGTTAACAATAATTTGTTTTAGCGCATCAGTCATCGATTCCCCTGTTTTATCTGAAACTGGTATACTAAACGCGTATTTGCTAAAAACATCTACAACATCAAAAAGATATCTTTTTGGAGCGCCATCAGCGCCAACATTAAATTGAGCTAGATTTGACATATCAACTAAATCTATCGCCCAGATGTCATCAACGGCATTTGCAACAACTTTACGTCGCGGAAACTTTTTTTTTTTAGGTCTGTGTAGCTCTACGGCAAGATCATCATATAATTCTTTACCTAGTCCTAATTTATATTTTGCTCCAATAAAACCCTAGACCAGCCTTCGGTCAATACGTTCTCGTATATTTGCAGGTTTCATTTCACGAAGTTCGTCTAACATTACTTTATCGCAGCTGTTTTTATTTTGATCGCTGTCTGGAAGTTCAATATCTCTATAGCAGATATCATGACGCATTGCTATTGCGTCAACTTGATTGTAAGGCTCTTGTCCTTGCAGCGGATTATCGTTTTCGTCAAGTTGTTCATCAAGAGGATTCCATGGACCTGTATATTTATGGCCTGGCAATGTCCAACCGCCTTTTGGTCTCCGCAATTTGCCAACTAATTTATGTATATCTATACCTGTTCCAATTATTTCTCTGTTTCTGCATTTCTGGCAATATGCAACAATTTTATTTTGCTCGAGACATAAATCTCTATCGCAATCGCAGCCGCATGTCATTATTTATTTAGTCGTCTACTAAAATAATCTCCCTTACAACGTCAGGAGGGTAACCCGCTCCGCTTGTTTTTGGCAAAAACATACTTTTTTTTCTTCCGCAGATTGCACAAATACTTTTCAGCATTATTCTATTATTTTTTGTTTTTCTGTTTTTTCGTCTTTATTTTCTGTTTTAGTTTTACATTTAAGACAATATGTTGACATTGTTATATTTGTAATTTAGATAAAATTAATTGCAATCTTTAGGTAGCTTTGCAAAAATTAAATGCAATCTCATCATTAGCGTGAGAAGGTCTTTTATCAAATTGCAAAATAAACTTTAAAAAATCTGGATTTTTTGTCATCTGTTTGATGAACAATACACAATAATATCCACAAGCGGAAGTTCCAACTGGCTGAATTTGATTAGATGAATAATTTATTATTTTCTTTTTACTCATATATTTTTTTACTGCGTCACTTGGTGGAATTCCGAACGAGTCAAAATAATTGTTATCAAAAACAGCTACCCAATGTGTGCCAGATCCGTCATTGAAATCCTGTATATTTATAACACACGATGGTGTCGCTGCGCTGGAATCGCCATAAGTTCATCTTTGGAGTAAACCCCACTGAAATGTTTTACATTTTTTAGTTTGTCAAGTATATCAAAATTACTTAACGCGGCCTTGTTCCTGGTAACATTAATCCTCGTCCTCGTCTTAACAGACCTGGCAATAGACTTCCCGCCAATCCCGCTAGTAATGGAGCTATTGGAAGAAATCCACCTTTTCGCTGTCGTGTCTTTTTTTTCGTCGTCTTTCTTTTCGTTGCTGTTTTTCGTTTTGGCATTATATTTATCAGTCAGATAAAATTGTTACCATCGAACATTTATACGAAACATTAAACTAAAAAATTGTTACCATCGAACATTTATACGAAACTTTTCTTTATACCACTACCGCGGACAATACCACTACCTTTAACTGCCTTTTCCGTTGCGCCAGATATTGCCCCAGATGCTGCTGCTAATCCTAATGTACCTAACACCGACAAGTATTTAGGTAGTAATGTATTGGCTATCACAGATAATGACGGGCCGAAGAAACCACCATGTTTTGCCATCGCAGTTATTTGTGAAGCACTTAAATTTAAAACAAAAGGTTTTTTGCGATCGTATTTATTTACTTGTTTTTTGGTTAACAACAATTTTGTTAAAGCACCTGCTTGGGCGTGAGAGACGGAGTCTCTTGGGTTGATCTTTAATGAAACCTGCCTCCGTTTTCCAACAGCAGCTGCTAATTTTTTAACTTGACCATCAGTCAAATGTATTTCTTTTACAATATATTTTGTCATCTTATATAACGATTACAGATTAAACTTGAAGTTTTTCGAACTTTGAGTAAAGTGCTTTGCACTTTAAACTTGGACTGTCATTTTACCTCCGACAGAGTCAATTGTAACAAATCTATAGCTTATTACTAACGCATACACGTTTAACTGCGCTGCTGGAGCTGCTCCTAGTGTCCAAGTAATTTCCATATCAGCTGTGCTGTCTACAGCTCGCTCGCTATGTTTGCTAACATCAAAATAAAATATTGGATAAAGTGTACGAAATTCCTCTACTGATATCTGAGATCCATCTCCAACATCTTGATATTTTTGCACTGCATCGAGCAGGTACATGGACGGTCTAGTAATATTTTTATTAGCGTTATCTGCAAAATTACATTCTATCGCTCGTTCTGGATATTATTTTGAATTTATTCTAGCATATATTCGTCTAACATCAGCATTATCAAATATCGCATTATTTTGTTGTTGGTTGTTACGTCGAGCTTGTTGCTGAAATACAACAAATAATTGCCGTGGTTTTTGTTCACTTGGTGTCGTTGTGACTCGCCATGTGTAATCTGTGGTATTCGGAACCGCTGTTTGATATATTCTATGTTGCTGAAAATAAGTTCTGTTTGTGTGTTTTTCCAGCATATTATTTAATTCCGCCATTTTAGTGATTGACGGAGTTATTCTTGGCATCCACAGCGCAAGTTTGTTTATGACAAATTGTACATCAGCCCCACCTGACCTAAACAAGCAATCGTTTTGATCTGATCGATCTAAAATAAGCGTATGTTTAACTCCACGAAATACTTTATTATAGTCCCTGCAAAAGCCAAATATTGTACTTAGTGGCAGCATCATTGTAATTTGACGTGATACTGCTACAAGTGTCTTTCTCTTAGCATAACCATCATTGTAACGTACACTTTTCAAACCTACTATATTATTGTTAACTATAGCTAACATTGCAGTTCCATCAGCTGCTGCATCTGGTCGTGCTATACCAAGATTATCAGAAGCAGTATTAAGTAAAACTCTTGTAGCGTTTACACCAGCGTCTGCAGGTGGTGCGGCTATACCCAGCGCAGAAGCATAAAGAATAAGAAAATCTCTCACATTTGCAGCACTTCCAGCAGCATCAGCTCCAGCTACAACTGCTACTCTTGGAATAAATTCTCTAGATGTCGCATTTCCAATTCCAGTATCTTTAAACCACATCATATTAGTTGCAGTTGATCTGGAGTAATCGTCGGAAAACGAAATAATATTTAAGATTGTACTTGCAACTTGTACGTGATTTGAAATATCTTCGACAGTTTGATTGGCCAGCTGATATTTAGCACTTTTAAATAAACACCAACCGTCATTTATAAGAGCTACTTCTACTCCATCTGCAATTGCGACAGGTGGAACAGCCACTGTCATAATCTGACCACGAACTTCCAACATTGCTTTATGAGGCAGTAGAAATACGTCCTCGTCTCGAGTATTAAATGTTCTTTGGCCAGCCTTATTAGGTTCGTTGGAATTTTCTTCAAGATATTCAACGTATTCGAATTCTGTTACTGTGTCGTCTGTGTCATAAATTTCTGTTAAATCGAGATAATTTTTTACAGACATTTTTTATTTATTAGGTTATACAAAATTTTGTCATCAATGATAGTGAAGCTATTGCGGCGCTGTTACTTTAGATATTAATTTTTGTATAATTTGTTCTCCTCGTGGCAATAAAAGTTTTTTTGTCGTTGTTATCATTGCGCGTTGAGTTTCTTTTGTTGGTGCTATTTCTGAAAAAGCTTGTTTGATTGTCGTAGGTGCTTGACCGGCGCTCGTAGAGCTAGGTCGGGCATGCGCCTTAGGTGCGCCTTTTATTTTATCAGCTATTTTTTGCCCCACAGCAGTTCCAGCAGCAGATGCAGCTCCAGTTGCAAAAGCTTTCGTTGCGTCAATTGCAATTGGTGCAACTTTATGAGCTACTCCTGCAATATTTTTCATAATTTTAGCAAACAAATTTCCCAAAAATCCTCCTACCATTTTTCTTCTATAAACTTTTTTCTGGTTCATTATATCTGAGGTTGTATAATTTTGTTTTCAAATCTTTCAGAAAATATGTTTGCTATTGCTCGCGCCTACGCAACGCGTAGGTGTAAATAATAAGTAACAATTTCATTATTAAAATCTAATTGTCTTCCAGACTGATCTGTCAACTGCATATTTACTTCTGTTATTTGATTTTCAAAGTTTAACGGGTAATAAATAATATGACGCGGAATAATTTGCATAAGATAACCAGGTGGAACATCTGGTGAAACACTGTATATCGTTTGACCTTTGCTGCCTTTAGCTGAATAAGATCCAGATGCGATGGAGCAATTTATCAGTATTGTGTTTACTTCGCTTATATTTACCGGATAATCACCTTCATACGTTATAGGTATAAAAGGATCTTTAATACGATAATTCTCATGTTCAAATCCTATCAGTGGCGCGATACTTCTTGGTGAACTAAGATCAAATTCTATATTTTTTATTGTCATTCTAGCGCGTAACGTATTGTAATTTGGTTCTAGCTCAAACATATCAAATTCTTTATATATTTTTATTATTTCTGCGTTGCCGCTTTTTATTATTTTTTCTTTTATTAGTTCTTTTATTATTTTATTTAGATCAGTGATATTATAAACTCCTTGTGGAATTTTAATTGTTTCAGAGATTATAAACGAACTAGATATGATAGTAAAAGTTTCTAATCTAAATTCATCATTTACTCCAGCTTTTACATTAGCTATAGAATTCCAACAAGTGCAAGAAATAAGTCCAATTTCATATTGTTTTTCACGATCTAGTTCTCTTGGTGGAATATACTTCACTGAAAAATTTGCGCTATCATTTTTATGGCTAGAGTCCAGTAATAACGTTGCTGACATTTTTATAAAAATGTTAGATAAAAAAAAAAACATTTTATTTAATTCTAAAGTTTGTCTGAGCGTGATAAAACACTAATATTATTATTATTTATTTATTTATTAAAATCAATGAATTTGTTAGAGTTTCTCTGTTTTATTTTCTAACGCGCCTACGCGTTGCGTAGGTGTAAATAATAAGTAACAACCTCATTATTAAAATCTAACTGTCTTCCTGATTGATCTGTCAACTGCATATTTACTTCTGTTATTTGATTTTCAACATTTTGCGGATAATAAATAATATGACGTGGACTAATTTGCATAAGGGATCCAGGTGGAACTTCTGGTCAAAACTGTATATCGTTTGTCCTTTACTACCTTTATCTGAATAAGAACCAGATGCGATGGAGCAATTTATCAGTATTGTGTTTACATCAGTTATATTTACTGGCTTTTGACCTTCATACCTTTCGGGATTATCACGATTAAGAGCAGGATATACATAATTATAAAATCCTATCAATGGTGCGATACTTGTTTGCGATACAAGACTAACTGTTATATCTTTTAATTTCATTCTTGCGCGTAACGTATTATAATTTGGTGTAAGCTCAAAATTATCAGCTATACCTTTTTTTTTAATTATAAGTTCTTTTATTATTTTATTTAGATCAGCAATATTATAAGCTCCTTGTGGAATTTTAATTGTTTTCCACGCGACAAATGGTGGAGTACGTATAGGAACACTAAATGAAAATTCATCGTTTACTCCAGTTTTTACGTTAGCCATAGCATTCCAACAAGTGCAGGAAATAAGTCCAATTTCATATTGTTTTTCGCGATCTAGTTCTATTGGTGGAATATACTTCACTGAAAAATTTGCGCTATCTTCATCAGGTTGGCTAGAGTCTAGTAATAATGTTGCTGACATTTATTATTATATTTTTATAAAATTAAATCGACGCGATTAAGTCGCCTTGATCTGATATCAAATCAAGGTGTAAAGTTTCGTATTCGTCAGGTGTTAATAAATTTTCCGATCTCAAATTATCAAGTATGTCAATAATTTCATTGTCAATTTCAGCACCAGCATTTCCAGCTTCTTTCGACGATATCAATAGCATTAATCTGCCAATCATTTCAGTAACTGATGAAAATATTCTAACTCCAGTTCCTGTTTTTTTCTACACGATTTTTATCGAATAATTTAAATTTTCTTTTAAAATTCCACCCCTTACCAAAAGGTTTTGTTCTACTGGCTTCTGCTGTTTTTACAAACACTAAAGCAATAACACCATATCTCATTTTATCGTAAAGTGGAAGCATATTTACCTCTTCTGTAACTGTTTTCAACTCATTATTAGCAACAGCACCGTTATTCATTATTACAGTTAATTCATTAATTAATGTGTTAAATTCTTCATCATTCCATTTACTTATATTATCAAGATCTTTTATATTTTCTTTCTCTAAAAATTCATCATATTCATCATTTGTTATCTCATTTTTTGCTCGTTTTACATACCATAGTCTTTGATCTTCAACTTCCATAAACTTTACCGCTACCTTGCCAACTCGTTCTTGCTCTTTTTCAATATCCTTTAATCTTTCTGATACATTTGTTAAAATATTTTTAATCTCATATGTGGTTAAACCTGCCAGTCCTTGTTCAAATTCTAGTGGATTATTTATCAACCGATCTAGTGCAGCTTGTCTTGCAACCGGATCAGCGATATTTGCTACAAGTGCCTCAGCTAATCTTTTTCTCTCCGCATCAGATCTCTCAATAATTCTTCCAGCAGCTGCTTCTTGTTGTTCTACAACTAGTCCAAGTAAACCTTTTTCCTGTAGTCGCTTAAGTTCTTCTTCTGATAATTGACCAGTTTCAGGTTGTTTTCCAAGTAATGCCTCAGTAACTGGTTTGAGAGCGGCTGCTGTTGTTTCTGCTGCAACTACTTGGCCACGTCGTGCTTGCTTTACTAGCTGTTTAAATTTTGCCTGAGATTGCGCAAGTTTTTTTAGATCTTCTATATGTTTTCTGTACTTTGCTTGTCTTTCCAATAATTATGTACTATTTTGTATCAAAATTACTGTAGATATTTTTCAATACAACATCGAAACATTTTACTCGTATCATTTGTTAATTTATCAAATAAAAAAGTCATATTTATTTGCCGTTGCTTGATGATATAGTTCAATAAATTTATCTTTTGTTACATCACCACATTGCTCGTTCGCAATATTTCTAACATCGACATTGTCAAGTCCTGGAAATAATATAAAACAACCAGTATTTCGCCTAATAAATCTATCAACGTTATAAAAACCCTGAGCGAGATAAATAGAATTACATTTTTTATTTAGCGACAGTGAAAAATACGATCTGATTTTATTCATTTCTTCATTGTTTAGCGGAATATCATCAAAAACAACTATCTTGTGTTCGGACGAATCAAGTGGATTAACTGGAATAAGTTCTTCTGGTTGCTTGATAATAAAAAAACCTTCTCCAGCTTCAAGATCATCGCGAAGTTTGTCATTATGATTGTTAAGTAGCTCGTACTTACCTTGCTGCGGGTTAATCGTGTAAATATAAACGCGATCGTAGTTAAAATTATCTCCTAGAAGTAAATTCATAAGCAAGTTTGTTTTTCCCGATCCGGTTCTCCCAACAATAAGATAATGACAATCTGGAAGTTCATTGTTATGTTTATGTTTCACCAAACGTTCTGTATCAAAATTTAATATCGATGATTTTGCCATTACTATTATATAATTTTATGCTATATAATTTTGTAAAACGATAAATAAATAATGAGTTTTTATTCAAAATTTGGAACATTAGTAGGAGATTCATCAGCTGAAAGTACAAAAATAACAGACGGCAAGGTTGATTTATCAGGCTATCTAAAAAAACCCGGCGACACAATGACGGGAAACTTATTTATGTCAAATCAACGAGTATTAGAGTTAGAAACAGATTATCCACCAATAAATGTTGTTAATACACAAGCCGTTAGTTATGCACAACTTAAATTAGTCGACGATAATAAACTAGATAAATCTGGTGGAACTTTAAGCGGTAACTTAGATATGTCAGGAAAAAAAATTATAAATTTAGAGACCGGGTATCCGCCAGCAAACTTAAATCAAACTCAAGCGGTAAGTTATTTGCAGTTAAAGTATGTTGATGATAACAAACTTGATAAAATAGGTGAGACAGTTACAGGTAATATTATCATGTCGGGAAAAAAAATTACATACCTTGGAGACCCAACTGCAGAATCAGACGCAGCAACAAAAAAATACGTCGATAATCAAGAATCTCAGTATGTGTTAGTTAATGGTGACATAATGCGCGCATTTCTCAACATGAACAATAATGGTATTAATAATCTCAGAACACCAGAAACAGATTTTGAAGCAGCAACAAAGAAATACGTCGACGATAGCGACATTAAGATCGCTAGTAATCAAGTAACGGCAATAAAAACAGTTAATGATGAAATGACTGCATTTAGAACTGATTTTTCCAATCACGTACAAACGTTCCTGAATTTTCGTAGAAATATAAACAGATCTGTTAATGAATTTTTTGGAACTCCACCAACCGTTGATATTAAACTTGCTGACATTAACACAAAACTAAACGACATTATTAATGGAATACCTAATATCATTGAAAAAACAAATCTAGTAACAGAGTTACTTACTAAAATTCCTCACAAGCAGATCATCAATGTGGTATACACAGTAACATCAGGATCATCAACATGGACAACGCAAAATAACACTATCAAACATACTGCAGAGGTCACTGGTGTATATAGGCTGTCTATATTTAGCGGTGCAAAATTTAGTATATTTACAACATATCTATGGCGTCATTCAACCGATAATTTTTCTGTAACTGTATCTTTAGTGTTAAATAAAGATGCCGAGGAAATATTTCTACTGGAACAATCTGATAAAAAATTAACCGAAACGCCCTACTGGTGGTGTCTGGAATTCGTAGCTGAAACACCTCGATTAAGTTAATTATAATAAATCAAACCCAGAGACTGGCACTATTGCATAAAATATGTAAATAAATATTATATAATGAAAAAAAATATAGTCGATTTTAATCATATTTCAGAAAACATTTCAAAACAAGATGTGGACGCTCTAATGCAGTATTATAGATATTATCATAAAAAACTTTGGTGCGTAAAAAAATGTTACAAATACTACACCAAAATACTTCGAGTGATATCATATTTACCGTTGTTAATGACTAGCTCTGGTATAATTTCAAGTGGCGCATCATTAAACCCGTTTTTGTTAATAATATCTGGTGTCGGTGTTTCTCTTGCAACAGCTTGTAAAAAAAATTGAGCCTCGACTTGCGACTAAAAAAAAATGCTTGCAAAACAGCAAGTATCACCTATAAAAAATTACTTGATCAGATTCGATCTTACTTGCGGGGTATAAAATATGATATGGACGATTTAATACGAGAATTTCGTATCATTGACAGTATGTTAACAGATATTCTGCCAATGAGAGTTAGCAGATATGAAAAAGATTATAATAAAATATGGGTTGCAACAGTAGATGTTTAATTTTGTATAGCTTTAGAAATATCGTTATCAAATAAAATATCAACCATATTATCAATAAATGTCATCACATCATCCGCCCAACCTGTTATTCTCACATCATTTTCAGCCGCGAATAACCAAACTGATCCAGATTTTGGCGATATATGATATCCAACTTTTTTAATACAATCTCTTATTATTTTAGATTTAATACCAGTATAACCTGAGGCTGATTCGATGGAATTAAATCTCTTACAAAATCTGTTTGTCAGATCAAATCCAACATGTCGTACTGATGGTTTATAATAAGACATTATATATATATATACATATAATGTCTTATTATAAACCATCAGTACGACATGTTGGATTTGATCTGACATATATATATATATATATATTATTTGTTTAATATAAATTTTGTCTAAAACTATAAAAATAATTTCTAGAGTGTAATAGTAGTAGAAGTAATTGAGTTGTTTCTATCTCAGAGACCCCCTACC
>JAECUM010052167.1:0-15888 GCA_016617855.1 Megalonaias nervosa | reverse complement strand
TATATATATATATAAAGAATACAAAATCATACGGCGAATAACAGTCCTTTCAAGTGCACTGGATCCAGCAAGGGATCACGTGTGTCAGGGATTGATTAAGATAAATGTAATAAACTGACAACGAACAGTGCAAAACTAGTATCTAATTAGCCTGAGCGCTTTCGATTCTTAATGAGACTGTTTCAAAGGCATATACAAAACATAGACAAGACAAACAAATAAAACAGAAAAACCGTAGTGTTTGCAAAACTTTACATGGCTGTTTCTACAGGAATTAAACCTCCATATGTATTATGTTTCAACTAGTTTATATCAGCTTGTTGCTGATACTGGAAATTATTTGTATTTACCTAGAAATCGATGAGGCATAACGACATCTGATATTTTGTGTACATTTATGTAAGCGCAAATTGCATCCCGGAGATTGCATTGTTATAGTAGTAATTGTAGGCTATTAAACAAATTTAGAGAATTTTTCAAAAGTATAATGTGTCGGCTGCAAAAGATAGTTTTATTAGTGCATGGCTGTCTTTTTCTAGTCTTCTTGGTTTAAACCGCTTGGTTTAAATGTTCTAAGGCGGCGTATCCAGTAAGATTCCTTTTTTTTCCCTGGTTTCGGAAGTCCAGTTGGGGTTGTTAGCAAATGCAGTAAGTGTTATATCACTGAAAGTGTGGCCATGGGAGAAGAAGTGTTCTGCGACCGGGCTTCTGTACAGCTTCTTTGTCATCCAATCAGATCTATGAAGGTTGATCCTTTTGTGTAGCTTTTCCGTTTCTCCGACATACTGAAGGCTACAGATCTTACATGTGATGAGATAAATTACATTCTTTGTTTTGCACGTTTTGTCTGGACCATGTATGTTTAGTTTTTCTCTAGTCACTGTGCTAGAAAATGTCCTGGTCTCTGCATGTTGACAGGTTTTGCATTTTTAATCGCCACAGGAGCCAGACTGACTAGGGTGGTTTTGACTAGTGATTGGCGTTAGCTTCGCCCTAACTAGGATGTCCTTGAGGCTTTTTGGCCTCCGGTAATCTACTACAGGTTTGTTCGGAAGGATTAACTTTAGTGCGTCCGACGATTCCACGATGGGCTAGTGTTTCGCGATGATTTTACCTACTCTGGGGTTGTCTGGATGGTAGGTTAGGATAAATGGTATCCTATCAGCCTTTTCCTTCTCTCCATATTTTAGGTCATCGCGGTTTGTTTGTTTAGCCCATTGGGTTGCCTCCGTAATTAGGTCTTTGTCGTAGCCTCGACAAATTAAATGTTTAGATAGCTCCTCAGACCATTTTAGGAATGTTTCATCGTCGGAGCAAATTCTGCGTATCCTCAGTGCCTGGCTATGTGGAATGTTCCTAATGCAGTGTTTTGGATGACAGCTGGTTGGGAGGAGATACTGGTGTTTGTCGGTTGGTTTCGAGTAGATGTCTGTATGGAGTTTGTTTTCCACCAGTCTGGTTGTTGTGTCTAGGAAAAATTGGTTTGAGTTGGAGATTTCTGCCGTGAATTTTATTGAAGGATGGAAGTTGTTTGCCTTTGATATGAAATCGTCCAGACTTTCTTTTCCATGTTGCCACTTCATTTCTATATCATCGATAAAGCGTACCCACTGGTGTGGTGTAAGTTCAACCGATGCTAAAAGCTGACCCTCCAGTTTTTCTGTAATAAATATTAGCATATGGATAAGAAAAGACATCAGCGTCGAAAAGTTTTCGATCACGTTGTGAAATAAAATGAGTGACAAACAAATGACTAAAATAGAAACGTAATTCAAGCTGTGCAAATTGCATGAAGGAATGAGAGACTTACTTTTCTTGAGATGCACAGACATGTACATTTGAATGAATGGAAGTGAAATACGGTCTCCAGTATTGTACATATATTGGAATATCTGCTAGAATACAAAAGTCGTTAAAGCGTCAAAATGTGGATGCACTCTGCTTGTTTGGCATAAATGAACTTCCTTCACTGAGAATATATCAACCTCTCAGTTTTCATGACAGTAGATTTGATAACACCCACTATGTTGTGGGTGTAACGATAACAGAAAAATTACAAAGGTCACTTAAACGTGCAAACCTGGCTTCTTATATTTTAACATTGGTCATATTGAGATGCCTTCACATGCTAATCGCATTAGTATAAGGAACGATTAATCATACGAACTCATAAGCGAACAGACAAAGTGCTCTTTTCCTCATAACTTCGTTCGCAAGACGAGTAGAACTCCATTGAGAAATCATCAGTCGCCGAGATTTAATAAGACTGAGTGTGAACATTACTTTCGTTCAAGTTTGACATGGAGGAACGGACATCACTTCTACTTTGAAGAGACAAAAATATTCAACATTTTTGTTAAATTTTGTCTCTTTTTAAGACCTTGTCTCTATGAAATGAAAAAATAATTTTTTAAACTTAAGCCCGCCTCTTCGGCATTTCCATTTACATGTATTTTTTTTTCTACGCAGGACACTGTCAGAAAGCTGGATTAAAGGGGAACCACGTTAGGAAATTTCATGATCTTATATGAATGTTAGATGAGTCAGAAGAAGATCGTTGAATGTCATAACCAGTGTCATCGATTGAACAGTTTCCATTTACGAAACAATTCTTGGTTATTAATATAATTTCGCTTTACTTATGTCATGCCAACTACTCACTTTATCTGTTTATGATTTTAACCATTTTTAATATGACTTATGCTTTGATTGAAGATTATGTTAAGTATTGGC
Organism: Megalonaias nervosa; assembly: GCA_016617855.1. Taxonomy (NCBI): domain Eukaryota; kingdom Metazoa; phylum Mollusca; class Bivalvia; order Unionida; family Unionidae; genus Megalonaias; species Megalonaias nervosa. Next base: position 13,155 of record JAECUM010052167.1, on the reverse strand, counting down.
ATCTCCTTCGAATTGTTCTTTATCATTACAACTATGTGAAAGTCTGTCTCAATCCTTTTTTGTCTTAGTCTATTCTGTATTCAAACAGCTTCTACAGAGTTGATCTAATTCTTAAACGCTGTTAGAGTCATTTGTTTAAATACTTATCTTAATCAGCATATCGAACAACATTTTCATTTATATTTACATATTTATTTATTTTTAGCTTGCTAATTACTCTAGTTCATTAATCATACGACATACCATGGGTGTCTATTTTTCACAATGTCTACATTAGTGGCAGTGAATTTATCGGTTATATCAATAATCCCGTATCATCTAGAGTATACGTATACGGAACCCATACGTGCGTTTGTTTGACCAATGATGATAAACAGTCTAGTAAATAGGGTTAAATGATACGCAACCTGGCTGTAACTGACAACGTTGTAGAACAGGAAATAAATAAATAGAAATAAAGTACCTTACTCCGTTAATTTCAAGTGATATCGTCGTATGAATGTAATTATAGCAATTAAGGCCAGACAAAGAATGCCATTTGATTGGAACCGTGTAATGAAGACTTACGAGAGACATACTGTATTAGGATTCTGATGCAGGCTTGTATATATATATATATGTCATGCTATTTTCAATGTTCAAATAACCAAACGTTTAAGTGCAATGCTGTATTATTACGATTACATATTACACGTGTTTTGTTAGCAATAACTATAATAATATATTAACTATAATAATACAAATTCAAACATGATAACATAATCCTAATGCTACTCTCGCCTCCTTCATCATCATCTTCATCATCATCATCATTATGATCGTTGACATAATAACAACATTATTACCGCCTCCACATAATCCCACTTTGCAAACGTCTCTATCGCAACATTTGAAACAATCCACGTTGTCTCTTTTTCCAACTATTTGTGCCGACGGGTTTAGCCTCTGACCTTTCGCAGTCTGGCACGTCTAATAATAATAATAATAATAGTAATAATAATAGTCGTAGTAGTAGTAGTAGTAGTAGTAGTAGTAGTAGTGATACTAGTGGTAAAACCCCTCTCCATTTTCTGGCGGAGTTATACAATAATCCTTGTCTCCGTCTGTCCGTTTGTCCATCCCTCTGGCAGATGTTAACTCAACTAGTCGCGCAGTTGTATTCTAAATGGCTATGAAGCGTGTCAAATATTACGGTCATCGTCTAAATATAAGTACATCGACCAATCACATTGGCTCCAACCATCTATTTTCGAGGTACTGTCCATTTAAACGTTTTCACAACTTGTCTCATAGTTTTTAATGGATTACCATGCACATGGATAGATATTCCTGTCAACTAATGAAGATGCGCACACCGACACATTTCAAGTTTACAAGAGGTCTTGCCGATTTTGTCTTATAGCTTTACGCATTGTATGACACAGTCCTGTAAGCGCAAGGATTGCCTTGAAACTTTGAAACCAGTGTTATGATACAAAAAGGTTAGCCCAACGAGATTTGTCATTTTTCGATTCTAGATGTACATATCGGTAAACGGTCAAAGCAATCAGATATACAGAAGGGGACAAACAGTTTGCCACAAATTTTGTTTCAGAGCATGAACATATGAACACCAAACATAAACATTGGGACACATAAAGCTGCTAGAAGAATATCTCAAGAAAAATAAATGAGATACGCTCTAAACATGAAGTGCCAGCACCTGATCTAATGAAATTCACTCAAGGTTTTTCCTTTCAATTCGCCAGAATGATAGAAGTGAATACGAGCCAACAACATTGAAAGATAAAAGAAAGGCCTATATATTTACTGATAATACAAAAACTGAATTTAACGAATAATGTATGAGCAAATAGAATGATGCATAGCGCAACTGGAATAATCTTTTTGTAAAAAGAAACATGAATTTGTGAATGAGTTCAGGACTGAATAACTAATTACCCTGTTACGAATATGTAATTAAATTGCTTGTGTGTTAGTATTTGTTGGAGAACGATTTTATAGAGCCCAGGAAAAGTGATTGGAGTTCACCATGTATACTTGTTCCGGAACCAGATTAAACTTTCCGTGTATGCACTGATTATAGGAAGGTGAACAGTGTGACAAAAACAGATTCATTTCCATTACCAAGAATAGATGACTATTGATAAAATTGGAAATGCTAAGTACGTAACCAAATTTGACCTTCTGAAAGGATTTTGGCAAATTCCACTAACGGAAAGGGCAAAAGAAATTTCGGCATTTGTGACTCCAGATGGAGTCTATCAATATAACGTAATGCCGTTCGGGATGAAGGGTTCCCCAAGTACCTTTCAACGCTTGACGAATATGATTACCTCTGGTCTAGATGATTGTGATGCTTACATCGATGATGTCACATCTACAACGACACCTGGAAAGAACATCTAGCCACGATTCGGAAATTCTTTGACAGACTCACTGATACAAATTTGACAATCAATTTATCTAAACGTGAGTTCTGCCGTGCTTTTGTAACTTTTCTAGGACATATTGTGGGACATGGTCAAGTTAAACCTATAGATGCTAAGGTTAAGGCTATCTCTGATTTTCCTGTGCCTGTCAGTAATAAGCAACTGATGCGATTTTTGGGTATGGCCGGATACTATCGGAAATTATGTTCCAATTTTTCTAAGATTGCTGAACCCCTGACAAACTTATTGAGTAAGAAAAACAAGTTTCTTTGGACTGAAAAATGTCAGGAGGCTTTTGATAGGTTAAAAGCCATACCCAAAAGTGCGCCGGTTCTTACAGCTCCAAACTTCAATCAATCTTTAAATTATCTGTGGATGCAAGTGATGTTGGGGTTGGAGCAGTATTGATTCAAGAAGACAGAAATGGTGTTGATCACCCAGTGTGCTATTTCTCTAAGAAATTAAATAAGCACCGAAGAAATTACTCAACAATCGAGAAGGAATGGTTGGCTTTAAGATTGGCATTACAGCGTTTTGAAGTTTACATTAGCTCAGCTCCTTCTCCGGTTGTTGTGTTTAGTGATCGCAACGCCCTTACTTTCATCGACAAGATGAAAAATAATAAATCAAAGATTATTAAGGTGGAGTTTGTTTTTGCAAGAATATAATCTTGACATCAGGTACATCAAAGGAAAAGACAATTTGATTGCAGATGCACTTTCCCGTGTATAGAAATATTATTTCATGTACACTTTATATAATTCATAAGAGTTTTCTTATGTAATTTTGTTTTACCTCATGTATAATTTACATACGGTAAAAAGAAAGCTTTATTACATAAATCTTTCTTTTTCTTTATGGGGGGAAGTGTTATGATTTTGTAATTAAATTGTTGTGTGCTAGTTTTAAATTCTTTTTTATTTTATTTTTGTTTCATTATATTTTATTGTAATGATAATTTTCATTGGATTTGAATCTCTTTTCGGAAAATTTTTTGACCTGATTAGAATGTAACGGTGACGTAAGCACTATTTTTAGCTCACCTTGGTTCATAATTTTTGTAAACGTCGAGTGAAAACTACTGGCTATTACCAAAGTCATTTTCAGCCTACGTTTTAGCTCTGTTGTAAACAGTTTTATTTTTAAATTCATTTCCAGCGTGAGAATCTGTTTCTTAGATAGGGCTAGTCTGGCATACGTGCTAAAAGGCATTTTGTTTTTACTGCGCTGTTCAAATTAGTGATCACGTAGCCCAGTCACGTGAGCCACCATGTAATCTAAAATCGAGGCTTAAAACAGCCATTTTGCTAGTAGATTTATCAGTCGTAAAATTGTACCTTTGGGCTCAAGGTATTTGTCAAGTTGTTGCTATTTGAGTTGATTGTCGTATTTAAAATAATTTATTCACCCTGGGAAATATTCTACTTCAACGAAATACTTGGACAAAGATATTCAGTGGAAATTTATTCTGGAATTCTAAACGGGAACATTATAAATTGTGTTTCAACGAGGATCTGTTGTCATCAGTACAACCAACTCATCTGACATCATCGCCTTTCATATTGGAACTTCATAGAGATTCAAACCTAGATTCAATTAGAACTATTTAGTGATAGGACTTATATTCTCAATTTTAGGATTAATTTTTGGATTATATTCACAAACCGTAAGTCATATTTCATATTTTTATCCTGTTTTCTAGGGAAATAAATTATTTTGTTAAAATTTACAAAGCTTGTGCGCTTCACTCTTTTCTTTTGTTACATTTGTACGAACCTACACGTAACAACCCCAAAACATTATGTAATCAACAGGATTTTATTCACAGATATTTGAAACGTAAAGTATTTTATTAAATAAAGAACTTGGCTCATAAAACAACTTAAGGTCTCCCCAACGCTGATAACATATGATAGATTTGGTACCACTAGCTACATGGCTATTTATAGTTATTATTTATTATAGTTATGACGGCCAGTTTTGAACGGTACAATTGCAACTTGGTTTATGGCCCTGAATTCTACCAGGCCAGAGAGGCCCTAAAGGGTAAACAGAAAGATTCGAAGAGGAAAGGGAAAGGAAACAAATCAATAAACTGTTTGAATCCTTGCTAATGGGCCCAGCACATCGTAAAGTTTACTGAACACTTTATGGTTTGGCAATACTTTGCACCTTGCGGTACGGGGAGGGGGTGAAGAATACAGAAACATCAAGTGGGGAGACATCTCATTAACGCAATATTGCGAACTTAAACTACAATATTTGGAGTTTAACGAGAGACAGACGAAGACGAGGACAGTGGAGGACATAAGAAGCACAAGAAATCAGACACCAAGGATTTACACTAACTTATAGATAACTTATAACTGTCTACAAATGTTAAATGAACAAACGTCCAGGTGATTTTGTGACACTGGCCATCTTTTTTAACATGCCCCTGTAATTCACGTGCATGTACCTGGGCCAAATGAGTAATTGTTTTCATGGGCACCTGTTGGGGCAAAAAAGCTTAACCCACTTATGAAAAAATGGCGATTGAAGTATACTTGCCAGATTTGGCTTCAATGTAAATTACAGACTCTAGCGTGAGAAAATATATACTTAAAAAATTAATAGAAAACAATGTTCCAGACTTTGGCTATGCACGTCACTGGCCACAAAATCCCTAACTGTCTCAGCAAGTACCGAAAACGTAGTAACAACCATCAAAGTGCTCTATCAATCCTGCCTCCTTCTAAATTTGTTAAACATCTCCATTGTGCCTCATTTGAATCAAAGATGTTCATGCAATCAGACATGACAAATAATGCACTTATCAATCAGAAGAAACCATTTATCCGTCCACACGTTATTCCAAAAGCAGAATTGCCTGTAGTATATTCTTGCTCTACTAATAGCAACACTTGTCATATTTCCAAAACAGAAAATATCAATTTTCTAAGAAGCCGTGAACTTGTAAGTACAGCACATGGTTAACAGCTAGAGTCTGCGTTTGGAAGGTCGTTCATACCCGTGGGTACTTTTACAGTGAATATTAATTACAACACCAGCATGTCACAAACAGTTTCACCTCCTCCGGAGAAAAGGCAAATTAGATACGATAGTGACACAGATCTCTAATTACCCATGAATAATCCAACATATGCTCACTCGCACTACATGTTACTCTTCGTTGTGGCCTATATAGAGGTGTGTATGCAGTATTGTTTTATTATTTAATATAGAACTTTTCTAAATTAAAACTGATGAAAATGAAACATTTTGTAATAAATATTAATTATTCATTGTTAATTTCATCTAACTTCCATCTATTAAATGTGATAATAGCTCAATACTATCAAAAGTTTTATATTGCTATTTTCTAACGAGTAACAATTATGTACTTATGATTGAACGGTCACGCCACAACCTTCATTAGCATATTCGTATGAATATGCCGTACGTAAAAGATGTACACGTGGTTTTAGAACTATTCGCGTGATACTTGCAATACGTAACAATTATAACTGGTAAGCTGTAGCTGTTCGTGGGTGGGGGTGTATAAGAGGTAAATATACATAGATTCTACCGAGATGATTGTTCTGATATTCATCAAAAATTATGAGACAGAATGACAGACAGATCAATGTGAAGAAATAATAGTGAGTGATGAATACTGGATGTGATGAATGTGCTAAACTATATTACAGAAATGAAGAGTTCTTTTAACTCTAAAGGAAAATATTGGGTGAGAAATAAAATCTACGTTGGAGTTTTCACCGAGACATGGAAATCCCAGACGTAGGGTTGCATTACTTCTAGGGGAGATAAATACAGTAACCCTTTGACCTGGATTTCCTTGTCTCGGTACAACCATCAACACTGCTTCTATTTATCTTGTTGTGGCAACAAGTCATCCATGTTTTCATGAATTGCCGTTTAAGGTGATATGTTATTCTCATCGCTCTGAAGATCCGTATATCGTCGAATCAGTTTCGTTCCTCAACTTTTCATATTTGGCCATCTTGTACTTAAGAATTGTGGAACGTAGAACACAATTTTGTTTCTTTAACTAGACCGACACTTCTTGTCATCAAACCTGATAAATATTGTCTTAGTTAGAAGAAAGTGAGCATGTCTGCTAATCACTGTTTTTGCAATTGTTTAATACCTTCTTCTCTTGATGATTCATACGTCTATGAACTAATCTTGTTCCTGCTACTAGTCCCGTACCTTTTGATGGACTACCATTAAATTTCGAAACTGTTATGGTCATCAATTGCACATGAGCGTATAAACAACTCTGTAATCAGTTTCTTCCAGCAAGTGTTGTTAAAGATAGTGCCCGTTTTGTATTGTGGCCTTATAAATCTATGAAACACTCGTTAGCGCAGCTTATCTAGTAGATTGTCGTACATTTTCTTTTGTTCACTTTATTTATTGATCATTGCAAAACCAGGTATATATTATTATCTTGTTATCAAGAAGCACATTTTTACCAATCACTGTGCTTTCATGATTTGTGTGAGGGCTCTTGCCCATTATTAGATGTAATGTGTGACACGATATTTCTAATGTTATTGTACTTGCACCGTCTGGAGTTTGCTGTGAAACTTTGTACATGTTAATTCTTGTACTCACGATATTTTCAAAGGACTTTATGTACCTTACATTTATTCATTTTTTTTGGGGGGGGTGCTGTTGGTGAAAGGATGAGCGCTCAAAATGAATGTACACCATTTCTCTCGTTATTCTTATTATCGCTATGAGCAATGTCATCTTCATTATAAAGGTAATCGTCAACGTATAAAAACCAAACGTGCAGAATATGGCACGCTATATGATGATCAATCAACATACGACGACAGTGAAAGAAATAGCACACATTGTCTTTACAACTTTAGCCAGGTCCACCTTCAGGAACAGAAGAATACATAAGTATCAGTAAGGTAATGTTTTCACCATATCTATATAGTGCTTGTAGCATGATTATTCATTGCCTTTGCCAACTATGGCGAGGTTCGCCTGCCTCTGAAGAGGCATGAAATATGAAAAAATAATTAATATTTAATTAATATTGTTAATATTGTCCAACAAAACACCCTTGCCACTATACGTAGGCAACAATGTCACATTTAAATTTCGATCTTATGGATATCATAACCTTCAAAACCGAATATCCTTCACCATAAATCATTACAGATATGAATGATACCATACAATGTGTTTATAAATCCATTATAGATATGAATAATACCCTACAATATTTACGTTTTGTCCGTATAAATCAGAGTTCGCAGTCCAAAAGCCTGGCTTGAGGAAGGTGTGTCTCATATCTGTTATTATATGTTCCTTTAAATAACGTGGCGTCTCTAAATGACTCTATTTCATGTACCGTAGCCACATAAAGATCGATTGAATGATTGATATTTACATTTTACAGCGCTCCAGTATTGTATGGCTATATAGCTTCCGCAAGAAAAGGTCAGATGATAAAATATCATTGATCATAACGATTTATTAGCAACAAGTAATAAAATTACAAAAATGCAACGATATCATATTGAAAATTTATGAAGGTTCTTGATCAACGGGGACTTAAAAGTGTGTATAAGGTGTAATTAGATAATTAAATATGTATCAGGGTTATTAACAGTATAAATGTTTCTTAAAATATTTAAAGGAAATAGGTTTGCATACAAGATATATTTTAGAAACATCGTTCCCCAGTGTCTGCCATTTATTAAATAAGTAATCTTTTTAAACTTGGTTTATGATCAGTATTTTGAAATTAGATAGTTGGAGAGATAGTGCTATTTTAAATAGCGATATGGCTAGGTAACGAAAAGTATACAGTATAACTGTTCACTTCCTTCATGTGCTGAACTTTGTAGTAACTACCGTGTGTAGGTAGGATTTCAAACAGTTAATTTAAAATTGATTCACGGTAAAAGATTCCTTGCAAGAAACGCACTCATTTGTATCTACACCCTTTAATATGTCAGACTGGGTTCAACACGCATGAACAATTCTGACTTTTACAATGACAAAATTGTCCCTACGGAAAGTTTTATAGAAAGGAAGCCATTCGACTAAGGTAAATTGGATCACAAGGAGGTTGGTAATTTTCACATCGTTCCCCAATATCTGCCATTCATTAAATAAGTAATCTTTTTAAACTTGGTCTATAATCGTATTTTGAAATCAGATAGTTGGAGAGATAGTGTTATTTTAAATAGCGATGTGGCTAGGTAACAAAAAGTATACAATATTGTGTGGGGTATACAGCTCGTTATGTTTAATGAAAATGTTGATCATTAATGTGTTTTCCAACGTCCTACTGTGTAGTAACGTATGTATTGATAGTGAATCAGAGTAGATGATATAGTTTAAAATATTTCGATTTTGATATATATCTGGGCAAGGTACATTGCCTTAATATCGGCTCAAAATGTCGAAGGATGATCTGGCAAGAGAACTCTTGACTTTTCTATCCGGACTCCAGTCAGTGTGCGCTAATTCTTCGTGTAAATCAAGAGCTTTCAAAAATTAGCTTTTAATTTCTTAATATGTGGAATGAAGGTAATGTTTCTGTCGAAGACAATACTTAACATTTGTGTTTTCTCATGATATGGTATAGGTGTACCATCCAGCGTCATATTAGGATCATCATGCTATCTTCGTAGAGGACAGAAATGCATGCATACGATTTGTGATTTTGAAAATTCAAAAGCATTGACAGTGGTCCATTTTTGAATCTTGTTTATATTTTGTTGCAATTGTCTTTCAATTGTATGCGTTTCGATCGATATCATATTATGAAATCATCAACATATAAGGAGCACACCACATCAGGAAGCAAAGACTTAGTAATGCTATTATTTTTTATGTCAAAATGGGTAGCATATTAAATTCTACCTTGGGGCACACCCGTCTCCTGCTCGCATATATCACAGATGGTGAAGCCCACTCCTACCATGAATTGTCTGTTTGAAAGAAAATTCGATGTAAACTCTGGTAGACGGCCCTCAAAACCTAGATCGTGGAGGTCAGTCATTATTCCTCACCTCTACTGTGTATCATGGGCCTTTTCGAAATAGAAAAAACATCTACTAAACGTTTTCTTGATAAAGGCATCGCTAATAAACGTTTCAGATATAACCAGAAGACTGTTGGTACAACGGCCATAGAGGATGCCACATTGGAAAGACGATATTAAATTATCAGTCTGCAAGAACAAATATGCCTTGCATTACTCATTCGTTCCATCCTTTTGCACACAAACAGCACGTCAAACCAAGGGGATGATAGTTAATATGAACTGTGCGGTTCTTACCTGGTTTGGGAGCAGATATTACCGTGGCCTCTTTTTATGTGTTTGGTATATTACCAGTAACCCATAATTCACCGAAATTTCCAACGTGCTATTAATAATGATTCTGGCAGATGTTTCAAAACTGGTAATGTATTTCGTCAGGCCCAGTTGATGTATCATGGACCTTGGTTTAAAGCTTCTATAAGTTCCAAAAGTGAAAACGATTGATTATAAATTTCTGAATTATTCAATCTGAATTTAAATCTATCTTGTCATTTCGAGTTTTCAGTCTTCGAAGATCTGCTGAATAATTAGATGATATTGAGTTTTTCGAACATTCAGCAAGCATATTTGCTATGTCATGTTTGAAATTGACGTTTTTATTGTTTAATATTAGATCTCTGAAAGAGTTAATCTCTCCCTTACCATTTATATTGAGGATCGTGTCGAATACGTTTTCGTATAGAGAAGTGCTGCAAAGACATCAGATTTGCCAATTGTCAGCCGTAATCGGTGTCGGCACGTCTGCCATGTATTGTTTTAAGCTCGACTGCTCTTTTGAAATTCTTCTGGGTATTTCTTTCACCGATCCGCTCACTACGTGTTATGCCTATCCTAATTGATTTGTTCGATCGTGTCGATAAATTAGCAGGTAAAAAATGTCCAAAGTTGACGTGATTTTCGATTTCATCGTGGACTTTGTTAGCGCAAAAATGGAAGTTTGTGATAAAAATTAATTTCGGTATTTGGGGATGGGAGTTTTGGTTGACAGGAGAATAAATTATGAGATTACAGAAAGAACAATTCGGGACTAGAACCAAACTACGGTCTTGCGGAAGTCCCGGTATTCTGAAGAATATAACCTTCGTAAACGTTTTAAACATTCGTCATTATTAAATTAATAATAGTTTGTTCTGAACCCATACAGTTCTTGAACTGATACATTATTCACCGCATCCTTCCAATGTTCAGGAATGTTCTTCTGTAAAATGCGATAAAGATTTCTAGAAAACGTGTATCTTGGCTGATGTTGTTCAGCTGGACTGGAAACAGATTAGTAGTAGTAGTAATAGTAGCAGTAGTAGTAGTAGTAACGGTAGCAGTAGTATGATATCAACAAGAAAGAAGCAGTAAAAGAAGAGTAAAAGAAAGAGCAGATCAATGAATAAATTAGTTTCTACCCAGAGATATAAGTGCATATTAGTTACTGGCAGTAGTTGCAGTGGTATTTGTAGTATCAGAAGCGGCAGTTTTCCTTCTTGTCTGTATTCTTGGAATTATTTTTCTAAGCGTATTAATTGTGGAAAAAAAATTTTTTACAAATGAATGTCAAAAGAATTATTTCTGTGTTGCAGTTTGTGATATGAGTAGAAATGTACCCGAAGCGAATAATCTGAATGTGCAAACCAAACATATGTTAGCGCTGCTTTCTGCTAGTTGATACTTATTTTATTGTAAACCTGGTTGTCGCATTCAATGGACTTGACGTAAATTACTTAAAGTTATGACTTACCATTTACATTCTTACATTATTCAAATGACTGCTGCTTGCAGCTGGCAGGGTAGTCCGATAAATCCACCACCTAAATCTGTGCTGATACTGATGGACTATATGTGGGTCTGATGTCACCTGTTTATTAAAATGTGCAATATTGTTGCATGCAAATCTTCACGGAAAAAAAACTGCGTACACATTAGACACATACCGGTAATTGGTAACAGCAATATCTAGCGCGAAATTCAAACTTATCCACAGGACAGAGGGTTGTAGTATTCCACGTGGATTTCATCATCATCATCATCAGTCCCGTCGTCTGGTAGACCGTTGGGGCACTGCACAAGACCGAACAACCAGCTTCCTCCATTCCTCTCAATTTTCCGTCTTTCTCAGTGAGTTGCTCAGTGTCAAGCCTGTCCACTCTCGAATATTGTCTTCCCACATCTTTCTCTGTCTGCCTCTCTTTCTTCTTCCTTGTACAGTGCCTTGCAGAATTGTCTTGGCAAGTCCAGATGATCGTGAGACATGCCCATACCACTGCAGTTTACGTTTCTTCACTGTGGTCAGGAGGTCTTCGTGAGGCCCAATGGTATGTCTGATCCTTTGCCGTATTTCTTCATTGGTGACACGGTCTTTTTATGAGACGCCGGGGATCTTTCGGAAGCATATCATCTCTGTGGCCTGTATCCTTTTCTCTAAGTCAGCTGTTATGGTTCATGATTCACAGGCGTAGAGAAATATGGAGATTACCAGTGAGTGCATCAGCCTGACCTTTGAACTTAGTGCGATGTTCTTGTCGTTCCAGATGGGCTTCATTTTGTCAGCGCTGCTGATGTCTGTGCAATCCTGGAGAGTACTTCAGGCTTCGATCCTTCATCTGTTACAATTGCCCCCAAATACTTGAAGTTGTGTACTGTTTCTGGCATCGTACCTTGGACCCTGATGTCAGTACTGATACCCTTGGTGTTGGTGGTCATCAATGTTGTCTTCTCTGCACTGATTTCCATGCCATTCGCTGCAGAGGTTTTGTCGAGGCTCTCGCCTAAGCTAGCTAGTTCTTGTTCATTTCCTGCTAGTCTATCATTGTCGTCCCAAAACGTAAGTTGGTGACTGTTCTGCCTCCGATGCTGATCGTGCCTTCATGCTTTTCAAGCGCGTCAGCCATGATTCTCTCCAGAAAGATCTTCAGAGCAGAGCGCAGCACAACAGAGCAGATCATCAACCTCAGGATATTGTGTGAGAAGTACCTCCAACACCAGCAAGATCTGTACCATGTCTTCGTGGATTTCAAGAAGGCATTTGACAGGGTATAGCATGAAGCCTTGTGGGCAACCATAAGACTCTACAACATCAATGCCAACCTCATCACAGTTATAGAGCACCTCTATGACAAGGCCACCAATGCAGTATACTTCAACCGCAGCATAGGGGACTGGTTCAGAACGACAGACGGAGTCAGACAAGGCTGTCTCCTCTCTCCCACAGTATTAAACATCTTTCTGGAGAGACTCACGTGGATTTACAAGTCACCAAATATAGGATTTGCTCCGGAATATAATGTAAATCCGACCAAAGGAACCTTGCAGCTGACGGTAGCTCCAAAGTCGCGGAAAAAATCGGTATATAAAAAGTAAACAGATGTGTGCTGCCAACACTTGCTGCAGATTTTTGCATCTTTCAACGAAAAGGTGAAAGCAGCCCCGACACCGCCAATCAATATCATCACGGGTGAGAGTCTGATTTATTCGTACAGTCTAATTTTGCTTTGGCAAATTTCCTAAGTATTTGTAATGTAACCAAGAAGCTGCTTCACCATGCCATCAGTAGTAACTAGAACGTATCAGCAGAAACTGCTCAATTTATGCAAACTAAGATCATTTTGTTCGTTCAGCAAAGCGATATCATATATATATATATATATATATATATAT
>JAECUM010052166.1:0-31451 GCA_016617855.1 Megalonaias nervosa | reverse complement strand
AGATAGATAGATAGATAGATAGATAGATAGATAGATAGATAGATAGATAGATAGATAGATAGATAGATATACTGTTGCCTTATGAATGAAGTTAGAACATATACACATTAATTCTTCCAATGCCTTAGCAATGACAATAATGTAACTCATTAAATCTTACTATATTAAATTTAACAGAAATAAAGTAAAAATAGTATTTAAGATAAATTTACTAAAAACTTGAAAGTAAAGTTGGCTAGAATAAATTAATTATCGGGGCAAATTACGTTAGCAAAGCATAACACGTATTAATCATAATTAAAATAATGGCTAACCAAACAATCTACATATAAACTGCGCAAACAGGCAAAAAAATTTTCACACAGAAGGGCCTCTGTGAGTCACATAGATGGTCTGTTCCAGGTAGATATATTTGACTTTCAAGTATGTTAAATACACAACAATGGAAATAAATACATTTTGACAGTCATAACTACATTCGCATGGGCTAAGACATTTAAAACAAAATAAAGGAGACAATGTACACGACGCTTTAAGAACAATTTTAATGAACGATAGCTATCAACTAAACAGCGCAAAGAAGGGAAGACGATCATAAACTTGTGGCAAAGCAATTACTGAAAAATGAAATACGTAAATATTTTTCACTTTGACAAAGATGCTATCTATAGTCGAAAGGTTTCGTAAAATAATTAGATGTAGGAGTATTGTACTGAATAAAAAATCAACAACTCCAAAATAGGTGGATGGTGGATACACTACCTAACTTTATTTATGGATACAATAGCATGCATCACAAATTCAATATATATGGCCCAAGTAAAAACCAGTAAGAAAGAAAATAAATTAAAAGTATGCATTAATTTATTTGGTTATCTGAAAACTGACGCACGAGCAAAGTCTAGATATAAAATTGGCAAAAAGAACCGTTTGGATCTTAAAATATAAGTCTATATTTTCAAGCCTATGTTTCTAAATTTACGAATGAGATTTTTATAGTTAATAAGATACATTTATTTGAAATTACTGCGTATAAATTGAAAGATTTAACGAGAGATAATATTGTGGATGTGTCACTGTATGGCAAAGAAGACGGTGTTTATGAGCTTTAGAAAATTTTAAAGCTCAAAAAAAAAAAAAAAGAAATGAAATTACAAAGTACTACTATTACAATCGAAACAATACGATGAATATAGTTAAGAACTCGGAAGCAGAAGAACTATTGTACTACTAAAATAAGGTAATATTCATATTAAAACAAAGAAATAAATATGTAATATGTCTTGAAAATAAGCCCATAGATAAAATGGAAGAACAAAATACTAATTAATAAATAATATCTCAGAACATTGTAGATGATAATCTAATATAAATTTCTAAAACGGGTAATACAGATACAATGATAGAACCTAACTATTGCTACAAATGATTGAAGTAATTTTCTCAAATATTTAAGCTAGACAAGAGATGATATAATGGAGGACACCAAATAATAGCCATAAATGTATACTTGTACAACAATCTTTATAGCCTACTATTGTACAAGGACACAATAATAGTTCCTGATGTAATATAAATGAATTTATTAAATGAAATTTTCAATAATACAAATGGATTACGTAGAAGTTCCACCTTTATTTATTAAATTCGTAAACTAACTGAAACTTTTGAAAAAGTGCATATTTTATAAGAAGAAGGAGTAAACAAAACGAAAGTAATTAAGGGGTTATTTAAATACAGTATGCTATTTATATCAATATTGATGTCTTTACTTTTGGTGCATGACTGTAAATTGCAATGAGCTATATATAGTTGTTTGCAAGTTTTAATTTCAGTTTTAATAACAAACCTGTTCACAAGTTTGGGGTAATTTCCCACTGGATGGTTAAATCATATGGGTTCTTTTGCGACTTAATGATGTATTGTGAAATATGTCACGTGGGTGGTATTGCGACATAAATCGAGAAGGAAAATAATGCGACATAGACACATAGGGTGCATATAAGAGCAAAGAAGTGGATAAATAATTCATTCCTAAATCCTGTTTCCTATGTTATTGTTTTAAATCAGTCTGCAGATGTATTAAATGTTTTGTTTAGATATAAATTGAGAGGAAACATTTGTTTGGACTATTTATTGGTATTGAAAAGTGCTCATACGACTGGACTAAAGCAACAGTTCGGGATTATTCTGAATTCATTCGAAGGAGTTTTGGACATTGTCATTGTGATATATCAAGACTGTTGAAACTTCAGCATATTAAAGGATATTGGTACATCAGCACATTCAGGATCTGGAGTTCATTCGAAACAATAAGTTGCTAAGGCTTTTACAGCTATTAGGCATGACTACAACAACTCTTTTGTAAAAGGGGTAGTGGAAAGAGGTATTTGTTGTAACTGTAGTGATGGCGGTGGTGGAGATTGTAGTGGTGATAAAGGTTGATCATTTTATAAAAAAAGTAAAACAAGGAACGAAACATATTGCCAATGGCATGTGTATGCATTCAGCATATAAGGAAGTGTAGGTTCACCAAACCCCGATCTACAGTTTTATGTTCTTCACGGCCATTATTAACCCAATATTCACTTTTCAATTTGTGTATCTCCAATCGTAGTGATTAGGAATGTTAAATGTATAATAAACAATTTTAAATTGTTTCAGATGTATTTTTTTATTTCTTGGTTTAAATACTTGATCATCAGGTAATGGTATTCAGCATTCAGAAAACAGCTTTGAGTCGATTTTAAATATGCTACGAAAAAACAAATTAATAGTTTACAGTGGAAATTAAATAGGGAAAGAGAGTCTGATTTCGTGAAACAATGACTAGTTTGGTCCGACATGCACAACTCACAACAACGTTTGACAGCTTGCAAGTATGGCGACATCCCGTCAATTGGAAAATCATCCAGTGCAGAAATAATATTTAATTTCCGTCACATTTTACGGTTGGTACAACATGACTGTTTATAAGTGGTCGATTTTACTTTAAGCATGAAAATGATTGTCACTAGAACCTAAGAACTCATTTGCAAGCTTTAGTTAATCCGCGTGTACACATGACTAGTTGCATTAAGTTTTATAGATATATAGACAAAATAATTGAAGTTCTGTCTATTATCAGCTTTGATTCTAAATGCACGAAGCTAAGTCAGCCTGGACAGAATTGATCAGAACAATCTTCTTCCGATGGGAAATTAATGATGTTTTGCTCATCGGTTATTACAATGGCAACATCTTCCGTGTTGTTTTTAATAAATTGGGATTTTAAATAGAAAACTAATGTTTGGTGTTTTATAGAAAAACCAACGAGATTGTGATATTTCTTACGAGGAGAGGACTTGGATATAATTTACATTATATGCTTGGTAAACTGCCCAGGGTTGAACACCGATGAACATTATTTTGAAAGTCGGAATAAAAACTTTGCCAATATAGGGTACGATGTTTTAAGATAACAAAATCAAACACTACCCAAACCTGTTCCTCACCTTATTCAAAGATGCAACTGAGGTTGACTTGTGTCAGACGGACTGAATTGATAAGCTGTGGATGGATGAACTGATTAATAACTCCAATATCTCAAACGATCGTACTTAGGACACTTATCTCTCTTTATATCTGACCGACAGCCGAGCCACCAGCTCTTCCCCCTTGTTAGTGATCGCACAATATTACATAGCACAGTAGCACAGGTAAGCATTTAGTAGCACAAGATGACATAGCACAGGTAAGCATTCAGAAGCACAAGCCGACAGGGTCCTACAAAATAATCAAAAGTAGATAGAATATATAGTAATTTCGATTTGTGATGGCTAAAAGCATATTCTTTGGATTTTGGACAAATTTAAAATTAGTTGTACGTGGAAAAATAAGTTTGTAAAAGTTTGCAATTATTGCTCAATAAGTTAAGAATATAGCTGGATGGGACACAGGGAAAATAGTAGAACAACTTAATTGCTTCAACCCTTATGCCTCTATATTAAAGACACTACCACAGAACGATAACCACAAATTCGGCAATGAAAACCTATTTCCCTTACTATTTGCCTAATAATTAAAATGTGCGATTGACAAAATACTTCATTTAAATATATTGCAAAGAAAAATGATAGTTATAGATCTGACTGAGATGTAATAAAATTTTTATTATGGCGTAAATATTCTTGTTATATATATAGTGTGTTGTTTTTGTAATGGTGTTATGTTGCTATGAATTTTAGATGAATGTGATTAAAGTGTTATATTATCCATAATACTGATATTTTCTACATCTTCATATCCCTCAAATTGAATGAGATCATTTAAAGTTCCACTAAGCGCCTTCAATAGAAACCACTGGATTTCCTGAAAAATTCCGTTTTCTAATCATGAGAAGCTGAAGAAATGCTCACAATTACAATTTATGGTTTTAAAAGGTCAGGAATCGCCTTCATTAATGTTAATAGCGGCATCAGGAAAACTCATCTCACCTATTGTTTTATGCCCCATTTACCAATTAACGTACGCCATGGTTTCCATAATTGAACGAAGATGGCGTTATTCATCGACACATATTCCCCAAAGTGATGCGACAGTAGGAGTTTAGAATTCATTTTATACGCCATTCTAACGGTTATTGATTTCTAATAGAGATCGCAGCTCCTGCGGTGTTGAAGAGTTGATTCTAAAGTGGGAATTCTCAGAGTACTTCCCTACGTAAGCAACGATATTGAGACATAAGAAAACCATAGCGAAGTCAAAACTAGTGAAAATTAGTCACTTACAAACGGTGCACAACCAAAGGCCTCATGCACTGATTTGTCAGATAAATAAAAATATTGTTTACAATAAATACGTGACGATTTCTTTATTTTCTTTTACGAAAAAAATAAACCATTGTTTGTACATGATGCAATTTGAAAAAGTGCGACGACTGCAGTGCTTCATACATTTGTTGACACAGCTGATGTTCTGGAGATATTGCTGAGCTCGTGTTGTAGATTGCTTGTTGTTTTAATACACATTATATCCTGGAACCATTGTTTTGGAAGACTACCTGACAAGAAAGATTACGTGTTTCACGTACAGGTCAACTATGTTGATGCACAGAATAGTGACATAATGAGATTACTTGTCTTCAGAGACCACTTCTTGTTGGCAGTATCTTATCTATTAAGAAAGATTCTACTGTACTCTTACAACCAACTACAATGCAAATTTTGAATTAGTATAAAAGAAATCTGAACAATCAGTAAATATTTTGTAAGAATACTTATTGATTTTCACCAAAGCTTTACGATTCGTAGCGGTATCATCAGGACATCATTATAAAGATATGTCATAATGCAACACGAGTTTTATTATTGAAACTTTGAAATATATCCTCTATTAAAGGAGCAACACTGCATAATTTTTCAAAAGTTTTACTTTGCTTTCGTATTTTTTCTGTAAGATTCAAAATGTCGAAAAATATTGTCTTTGATCTTTAAAGGTTTTGACGTACTTCCTCTTCTAAAAACAGAGCTTGTCGACACGTAATATGGTCACGTGGCAAATAAAACTATATTTATGCTTTCATATTAATTTATGTGATAATAAACGTAGTATCTACTGATTTTGGAATGAAAGGGCAAGGAAATGTCTCGTGTAAATGGATCGTGGGGCTCAGTTTAAAGCGTATTCTCTCTCTCTCTCTCTCTCTCTCTCTCTCTCTCTCTCTCTCTCTCTCTCTCTCTCTCGTATTAAATAAAATGAGAAAAGAATGAGTCATAATGTTTATCTAAACGTAAACACACACAAATCCCAAGTTCACCTATAGTGAAAGTTTAATCTTAATGAGTGAAGCTGTTTTTAAGAGTTTCTGAATGAACATTGAAGACAGATTAAAGATGGACAAAGTAAATCCCATATATCGCCAGCTTATTGATATGAAAGTATACAAGGAAATATTTTGAATAGGTCGCAACTTTTGACTACTTTTCAAGAAATGAAGTCAGTCTTATTGGGGTTAATGAATCAATTACGGCTTTGAAGATGACACAAACCAGCTTCAGATTTCTATATATTAGACTTTAAATCTTTAGATTTTAACAAACAATAACTATTCACAGAGTTGCAATGAAAATTTAAAACCACCAAGGATATCTCAAGACTACCCGGGGTCTTATCCTAAAATTTCAAGTCTGTGTCTTTAATAGTGTTCAAGATAAATTGCATGACTAAGGAGAGAGAGAGAGAGAGAGAGAGAGAGAGAGAGAGAGAGAGAGAGAGAGAGAGAGAGAGAGAGAGAGAGAGAGAGAGAATACCCACCTGTTTAAAAGTTGCATGGGGATAACAGTCATGGTAATTTTATTTGAAAATTATTTAAACATTATGAAGACACAAAACAATTTTGCATATCTCTGAACTTAATGACATGACTAATAACTACACACATTAACTATACTGACGAGACGTTTATTTTAATGTTTAATGCTAGTCATACATAAGAAAATCTTGCTGAAACAATTTTTTGCATCTAACCTAGTGACTTGCGTCTGATGCTGTCATTAGGTTGTTTCATGGTATTTCTGATACCCGAGTTCTTCAGCTAACTAGGTGCTAAGAGTCAACTAAAGTTGGCAGCAAGTAAATTTAATTTCTTCCTTTCAGATGATAATTTTTACAAGATAGTGAAATTATTATTTATATTGTGGTACTTTACAGCAACACTGTTTAACATTCACACATTCACAAACCATCATTTTCCCCTTTATAAGAACACAAATTTAAGTGTATTTTGTGAAATGAAACTAGACCCATTAATTGGACACACTGTATTTAAAGTATATATAGAATCTTTTATTATCCTTGTTAAACTTCCTTCAGTGTAAACTAAGTTCAAAATGATTCTAAATGGTCAAAATGGTTGTGGATTCTATAATATGGGAGAGTAACTGCCTGCTCTATTCGCTCGAATATTGTTGTTAACGGTTTCAATGGGTTTAAGGGCCCTTTGTCCATTATATCGAATGTATATCCATTATATCGAATGCATATCCAGTATATCGAATGCATTTCCATTCCTCCGACATTAATTCAAAATCATGCTATCAACTATTTCTTTGATAATCGAGCGTTTGTAATTAACTGTTTTGAAACGCATTTTGTTCTCTATCAGCTTACTTCAGATCAGTTTCGATAGGTTGGAAGCGTGTAGCTCCGTTGTATCTTTTGTACTTTAAGCTATTTATTCTTTCTCCGTCTCCTTCTTGAAACTAATCCCATCTGCACTGTCCATTTTCCCACAAAACACATTCCTCTTCTGGGATATGGGTCTTCGTGACTAATATTTACACGGAATCATCCGCTTCCATGGTAACAGCCGAAGTTGTTCGAATATGCACATCTTATTCCTGTCTATAAACTCAATTCGATTAATTAACTATGTGTTTAACTTTACGGGTCACAAAACTGAGTTTTTACAAGAACAACAATTCCAAACGTTTTCTGGAATTTTTTATTTTTATATTATGCAGTAGTGTTCCTTTATTATTACATCTGCAACTGTCAGTAGCTAAGACAATCAAAAAGTATACAATATATGGAATTATTGACTACTTAAGACCTTGCATCATACTGTTGCCATGAACTTAACATTTCAAACATCCCATCCAAACACTTTTGAAGTTGGCATTCGGTAAGTCTTCCTTCTGATTATCGTTAGATTACTATATTAGTTTGTTCAAAAACAATTACATTTGTACATACTTTCTAAGCTAATATTTTAAAACCTTTTGATTACCACTATCTTGTTATTGACTAAACCTTTCTTTTTTATGTCCACCATTTTTGGCATGCAGTCTGCTTCGCTAAGTGCAACAAAATGCAAGACAATCAATAAATTTTTTCGTTTTGTAGGATAGTTCAGATTGTGTAAAATGCGATTTTTCTATACCATTCCATTGTGAACATAGGGCCTGATTCATATACCTCCCATTTAATGCAGCTCCAACTATATTCCATCAATGAATTGGCGATTAACTTTAGCTTCATTATTGCTCCTTTTCCTTTTATAAATGTATATTTAAACAGACGCAAATGTCACTTATCTCTCTCGCACCTGTTTCATAATTGAGACTTACACTTTATTTGTAAAAGAAATATTTGTGGCCAGATCAAAATAGGGCAAATTCCGTAGATAAACGCTGATTGTTAGCCAAAAATAAATATAAATAGTTTGGAGAATATAGTTCAGAACCCAATTTCAGAAAAAAGATCTCAACATTTCATCATAGACTCTAGATAAATATACAAATATTTTCCAGTGAGTGACAATCTGATTTGAAAGGTATCAAATACAGTTTAGAAGATTATTAATTTTTTTCAGAATTAAGGCAAAAGTACTCGCGATCCTTGTTAATCTGTAGATAAATTTGCTAGACTGCTAACTCACTCAGAGGGCAAGTTTTAACTGGGACCAATTATTGATCAAATATTCGACACAATGGATCATACTAGTTGACACTAACTGACACTGAAAGGGATCCAGAGTCATTATCACGGATTATGATGATTGGCTGATAATTTTGTGGAGAAAAACGTTAATAGCATGACCTCGATTGACTTTGGGCTTTTAACGCCTAATACGTTTGCCAGATTAATGCTTGTACATTAAGATGTCTAACAGTTTAGATAATTCTTGAAATCTTCTTTGAAAAGTGACCATTGTAATGTTGTACATGATAGTGAGTCAATAGCCATGCATACATTTTATTTTGTTTTAATAAAAAGGCAGCCGTCCAAGATTCCTATCAAGGAATGACTTGCAATAAACGCTCACTTAGTAGTTGTTAGTATCTATGCTTACCTAGTATTGATTAGAAATAAGGAACGATTTAAATTTTGGTGTTATTTAAGTAGAACGTGCATAAGGTTTGACACATTTATTTAATTTTATTTTTGGACAACTTTAATATATTTGCTTCTCTGGCAAATGATGAATATCGGGCTTCATCTAGTATGGTGCTAAATATTACAGCAATAAATAAGAACGTGAATATTTACAACTTGCAGATTTTGTGTGTTTTTATTTTCATTAGTTTGTCAGATTGCTTTTATTTTAAGCATTCCTTAATTATTTTCATTTCAGGCATTGATGAAAATAAATATCTGGATTAACCTTTGTATCTTTGTAATATTTCGGTAAGAAATACAATTTCTGGATTTATGTAAATTTGCAGCATGTATGTACATCGTTATAAGTATTAATCATTGATAGTTTGTCAAATTATATATATATATATATATATATATATATATATATATACAAATTTCCGGGGCGTGACTAAAAGCGCTCTGAAATAGACAGAAATTGAACTTGCCTTCCAAATGAAATTGTATAGTTGATACATTTTACCCATGTCATGATTGCATAAACCATATTAAGTTGAGTAGAACTTAGCTAAACGTTTGCCTTTTGATCACTTAAAGACTACAAGAGAAAATTAATAAAATGTTTCATACTCTGGGGCTTAACATGAAGATGCTAACCTTGAGGACCGTCTTTACTGGCTTATAAGTCGGGTCAAACTGCAAACAAGAAAGATACCGCTCTGCCATAGCATAACGCATCTGCAAATCAGTGTCTATGTTGTTTGTTCTAATGATACTCCTAACAAACTGCATTGGCCCAGATCTGCCGTCGCATGATACGACGGCCGATCTGGGTCATTGCAGTTGGACCCATCTTGCAAGTTCATATGTACAGCAGTGTACAAGCGACAAGTTCTTGCACAACTAGTGTTTATGAATTAATCTTTTGACATTTCATAAGGTGGCTAGTGTATTGTAAACTTAGAAAGATCAATTAAAAAAAACAAAATGCTAATCACGCTTTCGGATTTTAAAGATATAAAACGCAACGATTCTATGCTACCTATACGAACTACAAAAAGCCTTCTTTTCAGTTATATTTCTGTCCGCGAAGAATAGACCATTCCGCAAAGTCTCTTTCTTACTTTGATTTCTAGATATCTGTAGATATCGTCACAGTTGTCACCGATCACAAAATCTCCATCTGTTTTCCAATCATCTTAAAGAATTCATGATTAATCTTCTGACCACGTGAAGCATTCGGATATATATATATATATATATATATATATATATATATATATATATATATATATATATATATATATATATATATATATATATATATATATGTGTGTGTGTGTGTGTCTATGGCCACGGTTGTTGGTAATGATGCTATGTATCTTTTTCAGTTTCAAACCAAATACTCTTCTTTCTCTTTCAATGTACATAATAGCTTGACATAATTCATTTACCTCCTATTTCTCCAATATGATTATTGGAGTCGACGTCAATTTCATCTGGGAGAAATTTCCCATGTGCTACATGGTATACTTTGAAGTAATCATCTCTACAGGTACATTCAACTCCACGTCAAAATTTTACCAATGACATTATTAACGCGTATATCTAATACGTTTTCTTTTATCCATCTATTATCGTTTTCATATCACCATCTGAAAGTTTTCACTGCTAAATATTGAAGCAATGCTCACAGCTGAGGTTATTTTTCTTATATGATCCTCTTAAATTATTCTTGTTGTTAACCTTGTTTTGACCAATCATTATGTCCCAGATGTGGCATATGCTACGAGAATAAAACTTACATTGGGCTTCTTCAGAATTGATCATGGTGTTTGCATTTTCTAACCTCAAAATTCTTCATATGCAAGTTTTGCAATCCTCCCCAACAACATGTTCTAAAATATTTTAATGCAGTCAGTTCTCTCTGTAAACAATGAAACTTTATTATTTGTGAATTGCCTTTAGATACATCCTGCAAGCATCTGTTTGTAATTGTTTTTGTAGTCTACTTTTTGCTGTTTTTCCTCCAGAACACCTTGTCTTTGACAACGAGTTTTCATTCTTAATTGTCTCCTTAACTTTGTCATCGAAGTTGACAACGACACAAAACACAAACCTTTGATCAAATCACAAAATCGTAAAAAGCAACAATCGGAACCTTTAAATGGTGGCTGAAGTGTTTGAATTTCACAAATGAACCTACATCAGGCATCATGTCTATTGTATTTACTACATTTCATCCCAATCTTTTGTGGCCATTTAATTTAGCTGACTTAGAGAAGTGAATAAGTACTTCTTGTGAATGAATTTTCAATGTTGTGTTTATCAGTTTGGATTTGAAACAGCCTAGGCAAATTCCTAATCTCCACATAGGTTGATTTTCTGCGCCATAAAAAATGACTAAAATTTTACTCTCTGAAACTCTCATTGGTCTAATTTAGTTTCTTTCTTGCCTGTACAGTCATAACCTGATGTACTGGTTAAAACATTCAAATACCAGAGTAAATGGTGTACCTCTTGTGTCGGAAAATTAAGAAATTGATGGATGCTCTAATTTAACAGATACCTGTACGGGTAACCATCACTTCTGATTATTGCCGTATCTGTCATATGTGTGAGAGAGAAAACAGACAGACAGACAGACAGAGAAAAGGAGAGCACCTGAAATTGCAAATTATAGTTAATGAGTCAGTTGCAACTTCAGTCGAATAAAATTCTGATTCGCATTTAATCTCTCTCTCTCTCTCTCTCTCTCTCTCTCTCTCTCTCTCTCTCTCTCTCTCTCTCTCTCTCTCTCTCTCTCTCTCTCTCTCTCTTTGTGCATCATTCTCTCAAATAGTTATTAACTAAAACAAACCTATTTATGCTTTTTATAAGAAGTAACTCAGTTCTTCTTCACACAGTTATTCAAAATGAATACAAAATAGAAAAATAGCCCCTTTTTTCAAACAAACCCTGTCAATAATGGCGACAGATTCAAACATTGTATTTGTGCTAGTGAAACTTAGACCTGTGACAATGAATCGCATTTCACATACCCTGTAAAAAGGACAAAATGTGTCATTTGACGTGTTTAATTTGTTTAGTCATATATACTTCCCAGCTGGTGATAAAATTTTATGTTTCTAATGATCGTATACATTATGAATTATATGAAAGGTCATTAAATAAAATAAAAGTCAGAAAGCACAGAATTTCACTCTGTTTGCTTTTCTTCTAAATCGACTCAGAACTACACAATAAAATGATAAACCACAAATCTGAGTGCGGGATTGCCTTAAACACTCTGCAGGTTCCAAAAACACATTATCTTTACCTGGTTTTGAATCTGTATGTGCTAGATTCTGTGTAGAAAATAACACAAAACATAAGATAATCTATAATGCGTAAATTTGACTTTTGCGTCGAAATAACGTTTCTTTGCCATCAATTAACAATGCCGCCTACATAATATGGCACAGAACAACCGTAGCAATTTGTATCAACAGTTAATTCCAGCGGCATTCACATAGATGTATGGACTTTTACGAAATATCGTTATGGATAATATTTGATATAAAGGTAACAATATACACTTCACAATATAAATGACAATATTGACTTCACAACATAAATAACAATATGGACTTCACAACATAATTTGTCATTTTTAACATGTCATATATTTGGTTTCCATCACAACAGCTGTTACCTAAATATAAAGTTATAGTTTTTGATCACAGTGTAAACAATTTATTAATTCGTCCAAATTACTGAGGCTACATTTGAAGATTTATTGACGTACACACAAAATACCAGAAGAACCAGAAGATGGCTGCATCATGTCTCGCGGACTTGCAAAAAGACTTCTTACTCAGGGGTGAAAAATAAGATATTTTTTCTGCACAGGCAAAACCATGAAGGTACATAGCAATCTAAAGTAGAAATTTAAAAACCAGAGGGAGAGTTTTGGAGAAAAACACACTTTCAATGAAAGCTGTACGAAACCTACTTTTTTGATAATCTTTTAGTATATAGTTTAGCTCTGGAGTAGGCAGCAATATCTCTCTCTCTCTCTCTCTCTCTCTCTCTCTCTCTCTCTCTCTCTCTCTCTCTCTCTCTCTCTCTCTCTCTCTCTCTCTCTCTCTCTCTCTCACATGTGCACTAAAAGCACACAAGAACTGAGACTTATTACATGATGGCAGAGTCGGGAAGAGAATTTGTATGTTGTCCTGATAGCACCGATATTTTAACTATTCCAGATTTTGTTAAACATTTATCGGGAAGTTCACTAGTTTTGTAAAGAAAAATTACATAATCTGTTATCGCACCTCAGGATGAATTGCTAATATAGATTTTGGGTATGATTTTATTGTTTATATTTATTATATTATTTATTATTCATTTTATTTTTTATTTGTTGCAAATCCACCGCTGGACTCTTGCAATGAAATTTCATACTAACAATGAATTATGGAGGAAGCCGGTATTATTCCGGAAAGTACAAACAAGAATCTATGAAGAAGAAATCATAAAGGTCTGATCCAGTCAACTTGTATGGAATCCACACCCAGTTTCATAACATGCATAATTTCACAAATATCACAACAATGCATCGGTAGTTGTAAAAATTATTATTATATAAATAGTATCAATACAAGCACCGGACCATTTCCATGTTACTCTACCAATAATTGGAAACTTCAACTATAATCCATCGTTTTAGAATCGTTTTTTTACCGTTCCGACCCCAGGTTCAATCCCAAGTTTTAGGATGTGCGGTCATCCTCAGTGGTTGGTAGTTCTCTTCTGGTTCTCCGTTTCCCTCCAAAGATCCCCTCAAATCATAAACCTGGCCATCGATAATGGCAATTCATATTTATTATAGCTATTGACCAAGCGATGTAGAATATATTAAGTTTAATTCCAGTACGTTCCATGAATCTGTCCCTGACATCTTTTGTTGAAAACTGCGAGCAATCTACTTTCTTTTAATGGCTTATTCTGTGTAATGAATAAATAGTTACTATTTACAAAATCTTCGTGCAATTTTTTGGGAAGAAATAATTGTAACCGAGAACACTGATCTCAAACCCCAATTAGTGCACCAGTCTGACTTGCATAGCAATAGATTCAGAGCAAACAATAATATTGCCTACGTTTCTATAGAATTCCACATATACGTAATGATGCCGAACCCGGATGTAGATCAAGTAAACGACAAATAACAAAAACCGGCATGATTACTGATATGACAAATATAAATTTTTATGTGGGCTATCCGAATCCTTATTCGATAGTGGACGAAGATATCCATATTTCTCCTCTCATAAAGAGACCTTTTCTGACGTGTATCGGTAATGGCCTAGGACGTTTCGACTGAGGAAGCGTTCTATAACAGCAAGATGGTGAATCCAAAAAAGTGAGGCTTTGATATCTTTCTCCAGATTGAAATGTTGATTTATCCAAATTAAAACCATACGAAAATTAAACTTTCATACGATATTTGAAGACTCGGTTAATAAGCGGAGTGAATTATGTCGCTTTAGAGACAAACATTTACTGTCCATAAATTATGAATTCGTGTCTTATTTTTAGATATTTGGATTTAAACATGGTTATATCTCGGATTACGTAGGCCTATGTTTAATGTAAGAATAAAGCTTACATAATGACAAATTCTACATTAGCTGAATTAGAAAATAATTTTATAAAAATACCGACACAATTTTGTTTCCTGTCCTTCAGAATTATGTAGATTGTCAGAAGTTAGATGCAGTGGGTAATGAGGGATGACAAACTGCACAAAATTTTAAGTATGCGCAGCAAAGTTTCAATGATCCAATGATTCATGATTCTTATATCCAAAATTAGTTATCATTATAACAATAACAACTGAAAATAAATAGCTTATATTATTTATGACATGCCGATTAATTTCATATTTTGCCACAATTTTACGTTCTAACCAAACCTATTGGATACTTCATTTTATACTACTGCGACACTTGGACACATTCTCTTAAAAACATAGAGTTGCATAAAAATTTGTCAATAAATCTTTAACTTCGTATCTGTGTACCCAACTAGCCTTCATTATGTCCGCAAATCTTCTAGCTCCCAAAAATTCATTTGTTTGTACTTTGCATTTGATTTTTGAAGAATGATGTGACAAGTTGAATGTTTCTATTATTTGAAAGCGCTAGTTAAATTATACAATTCCACAACTTGCACACTGGGAATCAAAGCAGTTTAGAAATATAGCTTGTTTCACTGGTCCATAAACACCGCAATGACCATCATCTAAATGTGTGATCTGTGAAGAATTTTATACCATTTTTCAGACAGTTGTTTATCAAAATAATTACAATCAAAGATCAGTAATAGAAGTCGCTAATTGTATTCCTGTTCGATGATATACTTTACCACAGCGATGTATGCAATCTGCGTTGGTTATTTTACAAATATGTCGATATTAATTTCATTTTATGAATTTGAAAACATTTTATCTCAAGCACATTTTTAATTAGCCTTAAAGAGATAATAAATTTTGCAAAATATTGCATTTTTCATTTTTACGGACACCACCAATTACATCAGTTACACCAATTTCTCTTAATTGGTGACGACCTATAACGTGAGTACACATTTAAAAGATCATCAGCCATAGATTTTATAGGTACAAGAATGTACAATGCCAAAACCTTCTGATATAAGCTTCCAATACTTTTCAACAGAATTACAACTGTTTCAAATCATTATTTCACAGATTTATTCCAGAATCTGCTTCTATTCAATAATGTTACATAGTATTCCGTACTTGGAATCAGGTATGTCAGCTATGGAATGGTTATCAAGTGTCGGTTTTTATCATTCAAATCTAAAATAGTAATATTATACAGTTTTCATTAACTACTCTTGTCATATATATTATTAATACATCAAAAGTAATAGTTTCACATAGACACATTGAGAGAGAGAGAGAGAGAGAGAGAGAGAGAGAGAGAGAGAGAGAGAGAGAGAGAGAGAGAGAGAAAAGAAACCTTTTGGTTTCTTGATCAAACATTAAATAAAGTAAAAACTCATTTAGGGTAAACGATCAAACGTATTATGGGTTTTTAAAGTGCAAGGTCTCACACAGACTTTTATGTGTCCATATCTCTTTGTATTTCGACAGTATACGTGAATATTTGTAACATATTCTATGCAAATTTAACTGTAATGGCGGATATTTTTTATTAAAAAAAATTTCGAGACATATTGTATATCTTAGACATGGTCGGTATATTAAAATGTTTCCGACAATAATTTATCAAAAGGCAGAATCGGTACATCAGAAAAATAATCCATTTATAATTGCATTCAGTCAGAGCAATGAAAATGTCCTAATTAAGTTTAGCATCTTACTAATTATTGAAACAAACAACATAGTTGAGTCTAATGGCCGTTTTAACTGTCTTTGCGCGATCTTTTCGACATGTCAAAATGTTTAAATCATTTCTCGGGGTTCTGTTCAATATCTATCAAATACCAGGGATTAGTTGCAAACATATAACGTATAAGGAATCGGACGATGAAAAGTATTAGCGTTTTAGATGGATTAGCGTTTTAGATGGGTTAGAGTTTTAGATGAGAGTTTTATCATTTATAGAAGAACTTGTGTATTTAACTGGTTTGTAACATTAAAGAGCCTTCCGTTCAAGCGCTTCACAAAAATAGCCGATCTAAAACAACGCATAGATTAGCATTCAATTAGTATTCAATTAACATTTAATTACCCATTTGCAGCTTTAAAGAAGGCAAACACAGCCTTGTCTTTGAAAAGAAAAATCAAACCTGTTTAAATATTTGTAACTTTATAAAACTTTATGTAAAAATATAAATACGGATAATGTTTATCTAAGCGTGCAATCATTGTTATTCTATTTGAAATATTTGCAAGCTCTGCTCCAGTAATAACAAATGTATTATGCAGTCATTGGTATTCAAATGTGACAAGGATGAAAAAGAGACGGAAAATCTCGAACTCGTGGTTTAGGAAGTCCACATAAGATAAAGATGAAGACTATAAATGAACCAAGACCAGATTCTGTATAGGCATATATTCAAAATCCATTGATACCTCGAACTCTTATATACGCCAATTCTTTACACATGTGTATAGGCATATATTCAAAATTCATTGATACCTCGAACTCTTATATACGCCAATTCTTTACACATGTGTATAGGCATATATTCAAAATCCATTGATACCTCGAACTCTTATATACGCCAATTCTTTACACATGTGTATAGGCATATATTCAAAATCCATTGATACCTCGAACTCTTATATACGCCATTTCTTTACACATGTGTATAAGCATATATTCAAAATCCATTGATACCTCGAACTCTTATATAGGCCATTTCTTTACACATGTGTATAGGCATATATTCAAAATCCATTGATACCTCGAACTCTTATATACGCCAATTCTTTACACATGTGTATAGGCATATATTCAAAATCCATTGATACCTCGAACTCTTATATACGCCAATTCTTTACACATGTGTATAGGCATATATTCAAAATCCATTGATACCTCGAACTCTTATATACGCCAATTCTTTACACATGTGTATAGGCATATATTCAAAATCCATTAATACCTCGAACTCTTATATACGCCAATTCTTTACACATGTGTATAGGCATATATTCAAAATCCATTGATACCTCGAACTCTTATATACGCCATTTCTTTACACATGTGCAAATTCTGAATGTTCTAAAACCTCAAACTGTTCTCTACTACAAATTCGATACATTCAAAATTTCTTACCAATTAGTACTAGAAGAACATTGATAAGTAGAAAACCTCAACAAGAACTGAAGAAGTCCAGTACTTACCTTATTCACAAAATATATTTTCTTTCACACAGTCAATCGTTCAGTCAATTATCTCTGTGAGTAGCCAATTCAAACTATACTTGCTGTCTTTAATGAAGCTTTGCGAGTCTATCTCTTCCTGACGACAATTGCTACAGTACATACGTATGGAAATTTTCGACTAAGCTGTTGACTCGAAGTGAGTTTACGCCCGCTTGTTCACTAGTACGGACGCAGCCTGTCGATTCATAGGTTAGTGATGGGGTATCGGTTTTTATATGAACATAGGAACGAATAAGGGGCGTGGATCATCATCAATCAATACACCTACATTCATAATTTCTGTCATACCACAGGAATGTCATTCGGCAGAGGCGTAAATAACAACCCCCTGATGAGGAAACTCAATTTATTTTCTATTTCAAAATCGCAGAATATCGACACATAAAAGGCACAGTTTTCTGTTGTCATATCGTCGTGTGTCTGAATGAAGGTAATTACATTTCCATGCATTAAACTAGCATTTAATATTTGTCTTACTCTAGGTAATGCTTTGTGTTTGAAAACATACGTTGTCAGATTTCAAAAGTCACTCGCACCGGTCGTCCATGTATACCTTTCTAACTATACTTTTATCAACAATTATTCGCATTGGGCGCCAAGGTATACCTTTCCGCCTTAACTTTTTTAAATAGTCACTCCTACCGAGAGTCCATGTATACCTGTCCATCTAAACTTTATCAATAGTCAGCCATACAGAGCATCGAGGTATACCTTTCCACCTTAACTATGTTCCATCATTTAAAAGAGTAATATTAAAAATGCATTTGGTCTGGAAAATAAACTTTTGTAAGGGCTTCAAAACTTAAGCGAATAAATACTTGTACTCACAATGGACCAAATGCACACTTTAAATGACAAGTCGAACAAATGGATAAGTGAAATGCAATAACACGCAATCGACTGTACAGGCAGAAATAAACCTGGTTTAATGTCTGAATGGACAAAGACCTTTAATAGATCCTCCTAAAATCTAGTTTTGAGAGCAACTACTTTTCATATTTGTTATTGCTTTGACAAAGGCAGCCTTTATTTGAATTGCCGTACACCCCCGTTCAGAAGACATTACCAGTGTTTTCAACTTAAAAATAATTAAAACAAACCCACTACGAAATTAAAAATAATTTTGCAACAGACTCCTATTAGCTTCACTTTAGTAGGATAAATGTGGGAGACCTCGAACAACCCATTATTTTGCGTTTTAATGTCCCCATGTAGGATTCGAGAACATTAAAAGAATTAAATTTAAACTTATTATACCAGCACTACTTGGGGATATTTAAAAAAAAAAAAAAAAAAAAAAACCATTAAAATAACACTTAGACTGAGATTTACTCAAAGACAATGTCGTGACTGGTTTTTGCCCATCCTTATATCAGCTGAATTTCACTCAAAGTAACACGAAGCATGAAATTATTTTATCGTTGTCTGAACCATCATTAAAATTGTCAAATAACTTTATATTCTGATGCGTTTGCAGACAATTTTGCAGTTGGTGTTAATGTTCCTCTCTACATTTTTAAAATATAATGTACAGAACCAAAACTATTAAACCGTCTTCTGGCAATTGATTTAAAATGTTACTAATATAAATACTACAATTCTTGTAACAATAAAAATTATCAAACCTAAATGGTTTAAAATTGTGTGTATTTGACCCTATTATTATATTTAAATTGTCGTTTCATCTGGAAAAGAAATGTAGTCTGCTAATGAGCAGGTAATTTTGAGTGTTAGTACGCAAGATCTGTGATTTAGAAGTATAAGAGTTGTATTGAAAAGCCAAAGTTTGTGGTTCGACGCTCGCCTGATAAGACATTTTCTGTATAAATTGATAACCACCTCACTTTCTACAAACTGGCCACTACATTAAAATTCAATTGATTTCGCGTTTGAAAGAACCTCTCACACTTAGGAAAGGGTTCAAACAAGGCTGGCAAACACACTGCCAGAATAACATTATAAACTTGCACTGTGTGGCTGGCGCACGTGCTCACTATGAAGACACATATAAACCTAAAAAGTCACAAAGACAAATACATATATTTTAATGTGTACGTTCATTACGTGCATGCAATACGCAGAGCGTAAATATCTACTAATGAAATACATTTTCTCTCTGGGGTGATAAGTGGTGATGCTTCGATATAACTATCCCCCAGGGAAGAACTCTGGCAATTGACGTGGATATTTTGCTATAGTTATAGTGATATGCATATATACATACATATATATAGTAACATTTGGTACATGACTATACCGATCTGTATTGTAGGCAATATTTGTTCGAGACTGTAAATTACAGTGGTCTTCTATAAACAAAATATTATACTTAGTTAGTTTTTTCCATGGGTATAGATTCTGTTGTTTGATAAATGTTAAGCTATAAATAGGTGTTGACAAATTAACTTCATCCTATATATTGAACCTATTGACAAGTTTGGGGTAATTTAACTTGGGTTGGTGTGGTCAGGTGCGTTCTTAGGAGAATGAAGTTATTTCCGATTGGATGTGTAAGGTCAGGCGGGATCTTGGAAGAATTAAGTTATTTCCAGTTGAATTGGTTGGGTCACATGCACAGCTATTTTGAAATATGATACTGAGTAGAAAGATGTGTCACGTGGGATGTATTGTGACTTATAGTCGTCATAGACATTTAGAGATATATATGAGGAGAGAATTGAGCAATTAATTCATTCCTCTCTTGGAGAACTTCCTATTTCGGATTCGTATTTCATATGTTCAGTCTGCAGATGTGTTTAATGTTGTGTTTAGATAATTTGAGAGGAGGCTTTTGTTAGTATTATTCATTGGATTACAAAGTGCTCATTGGACTAGAACATTATTTTTGGACTACATAGGAGTTTTGGACAATGCCATTGTGATACGTATATTAGAGGATCCGAAATTCATTCGGTACATTTGATTATTGTGGACTTGAATAGAACTTTTTCAGGACAATTTTAGATTCAATTTATAGTACTGCAATTTCCTCTTACATTTTCATTTTTAACTTTGTTAAATTATTTTTAAGTTTTACAAGATTTGCTGGTTCATCTCTTTCTATTACTTAATTTATGACTTAATAATACATACATACGTACGTACGTACGTACGTGCGTGCGTGCGTGCGTGCATGCATGCATACATACATACATACATACATATACATACATACATACATACATACATACATACATACACACATACATACATACATACATACATACATACATACATACATACATACATACATATTGAAATTTTTCTTACTTAAATAAAAATGAAAACTAATATTGTCGATGATCAATACCAAAACAAACCAGTAAAAATTACAAGCTCATTTAATATAACTTCTCAGAAGAAAACAATTTGAGACACACGAAAAGGCATAATTAAAACAGAATTATCGCTAATGAGTATTTTTTTCTAAAGAACTTTAACTGAGTGTCAATTTCAGGGAAGTAACATAAATGATATCGATGCATTCTTCAATGGCATTAATAATTGGAGAAGTTGAAGATACTCAGCAGAAATGTCCGACACTTTAGCTCGGTAAGACTTAATGACCATAAAAAATAGAAGCGAGCTAGTTGAATTTATAAGTCAAGGTCTCTAATTACATTGAAAAGACGTGGTAATGGCTTTGAACATTTATTCGATAGTTTACATGACATATTTGGGAATAAGTACAACGTCGTCAAACAACCCATCTGACAGACCCATCCAATGGAAATTAACGTAATGCTTCTATGAACCCACCTTACCTCACTAGCTAATTAGAAATTAATCTAAACTTGTCAGCAGGTTCTACATAGGTTAAATTTAACTTGTAAACACTTATTTGTAGTTCAAAATCTTTAAAACAGAATCTGCACCCATGGATAAAATATAATATCTTCTTAATAGAGTATCTCTACAATTTTCAGTCATGAACATAAGTTACACACAAAATAGATACCGTCATGTACCAAAGGTTATACACAAAATAGATACCGTCATGTACCAAAGGTTACACACCAAATACATACCGTCATGTACCAAAGGTTACACAAAAATATAGATATATGTAACAATTGTTTAATGTTTCTGTTTGGGATAGTGATAAGTTTAGACAAGGGTAGCC
This sequence comes from Megalonaias nervosa, assembly GCA_016617855.1. Taxonomy (NCBI): domain Eukaryota; kingdom Metazoa; phylum Mollusca; class Bivalvia; order Unionida; family Unionidae; genus Megalonaias; species Megalonaias nervosa. The sequence continues at coordinate 9,546 of JAECUM010052166.1, read as the reverse complement.
AGACGCATGGTTCATTATTTGGTTGTCTGTTTGGTGATCTTAGCTGATATTACTGTTCTGACTACTTGACGGTTGAATTTTGCCTTTTGGTATGGAAGCGCTGGAACACGGCGGACATGACAATGTCGCAGGTAACGAACATTATGCATGTCGTGGTAGAAATTTTGTTGTTAAATAAACGATTCTATATAGAAATTATTTCTAGCAACTAAGAATTCAGAATTCTGGAATTAGTTTATGTTTTGATTAATTTATGAAGAATGTCAGCAAAGTTCTTTTCTGGTTTTAATGTAACAAATGTTTTGTCACTAGTGAACAAGAAACTCATATAACTTACCAGATCATAATCAGAAGAAATGTGCTTGGACAGACCGCCAACTGGCAACCACATTTATACAAATGATATATGTCAGTCAACGTGCTCAGCTCGTTGTATATAATATTAAATGTGGGAATTAGCTATATGTGACTAGCATGATTATAGCGGTTCACGATTTTGTAGCTGTCTACTGTTTGACACACATCAAGGTGAGCGGCTTCCTGGGAAAAGGTCTCAAGATTTCCAATTCAATACAGCAATGAATCAAACACAGAGAATCAGTTGATCTATTCCTGAGAAATTCATTATTGGTTAGGTTTCGGTAAAAATGAACGTTTCTTACCGAGAGATTTATTCTTATCGACAATAAAATATAGAATGTGAACGTTACACAACATGACCATGTTACTTAATTTACACTTTATTCATCTCCAATATGCTGATATTAATTCATATTCGCATCCGTACGAGTCACATTGCGAATTGGATGTTACACCATTATGTAGCCCTTTGGATGTAAAATCATCTTTAATACTCGACCATGCTGTTCCTGAGGAAAAATACGAATTAAAATTAATAATTAATTAAGCGGCGGTGACATTAAATCATCGTTGTACTTTGTGGGACCAAAGGGTTTGGTGGCAACAAGGCAATGATGTGTAAAATTGATATTAATACATGATAGGGTAGTATCTGAAACATTATTAGATCCAATTGCTACACTTTTAAGAAGGCACCTTTATCTCTTGCATTGCCAAAACCAATATTTTCAATCAGTCAGCATTTTTATCGACTGAAGAAACGCAGTCATTTCTTTTTATTTATAACTATTAAATTACGTAGCTGCATCAAAATGCTACGGTTTAATTAAACTAAATGCAGAAATTTGACAACAAATTTAACGTTGTAAAAATGTGGCAGTTATTTAATCATTCTTTCTCAGTCGAGACAAAAGGCACATACCAAATTATTTTAATAAATGTGTGAATATCAAATTAGATTTGCTGATATGACACCAAAGAAATTCGCTTATACATGTGTAATATCAATTACAGCTTCATTGAGCTAAAGGAGCATTGTTGGTAACAACACCCGACCACGAAAGAACACAGCAATATGCACTTTATAAAGATGTACAATACAGTTTTATGACTGATGGCTACATCCAATTTAGGAAAACCTGGTCCTTGCTGCTCATGTACTCTGCGTTTATGTAAGGTTAAACAGACATGAAAGTAGTATTACATTGTCATTTGAAAAACACTTGGACACCCTTTGCTTAAAGAAGTTAACAAAAAGTAATTATTGACCGAACATAATCTATCATTTTTCATGAATGATAATAGAACATGTGATGTCTTATTAACGCGAAAAGAAATATAAATGATATCCAGATTTTGTATTATGTGTCCACACATACCCTATTTTGTGAATGACCTGGCATCTAATACACCTATTTATTGTAAGTAACATGACCACGGTTATTTCTAGGCAAAGAAAATGTTTTATTCAACGGACGATTTCAAACCCAATAAGAAATAGTTTCGTATGTAGTAAAATAAATTATTTCCAGAAAAAAATCATTTGAAATAGGCACACTATAAATAGATTTAAAACAAAACAAATATTGTGTTAACTGTTTCGAGTCATTTTGTTTCACAAATTCTTCTTTTTCTTCATCATCATCATCATCATCATCATCATCATCATCATCTTCTTCTTCTTCTTCTTCTTCTTCTTCTTATTATTATTATTATTATTATTATTATTATTATTATTATTATTATTAATTTAATTTAATTTAATTTTGTATTCAAATGAAATAGCAAAATTGATGTGTGAGAAACAGTGGCATTATTTTCTGGGACTTTCAGACCATTTATCAAACAAAACCGAAAGATGTAAGGAAATATGAACAAACCGTGAACTCTTCATATTTAACGTGTTTGTGTATTGTTTTAGGATGTTTAAAATGATAAATTTATTGCAAGTATATTCTCTGTCATCCTCTTCTTTAATCTCAGCAGTCAGTCTTCATCAAAATTTATTTGGTGGTTGCTCTCCAAGTTTCTTGGCCGTGGTTTGAATTTACTTGCGGGAAATTATCTTTCAAACTAACGAGCAATTTTCGAACCACTGTTGTGAAAAGAATTGCTTTATTTTTTGTAGAGGAAAATATTTTAATAGTATGGTTTGCATTTCCATTACGAATAATTTAAATAACAAGATGCGACGCGAACAGAAACACATAACATCTTACACTTTTTAGTACTTGAATCAGAAAAAATGCAAGACTGGATTCCAAATGGAAGTCTGCTTGCCATTTTCACTAGAAAGTTTAATTTTATGTCATTTAGTACATCTTTATAGATGTGACGTATATAAAATGCACCAATGTATGGACTTGTATAAGTACACGTAGTTTAACAGAATATTGGCACAACTCTGGCTATATTGTTATGTATATTTAATTTAATTGTTTGTCTGTTAGTTTTTAACTTTTTTTCTTTCATTACGTGCTATTGTTGTGAAATTGTTTACTGGACTTGACCTTGTCCAAAACTGAATTCATTTCTGTTTGACCTGATTGACCTTTTTCTTTATTTCATTGATGTAAACAACTAATAATAGCTTCATTGTCCTCTACGGGTATGAGTTCATTGACCAAATTATTATGCAGGTAAACATGTTGATCTGGGTCAGGGTTTTGTGGATTCCAAAGTGAATTTTTATAGGGTATTATGTTTTAAATAAACAAGGCTCATTAAATCATGCTAGAAAGTTATTTTCCATTAAGTAATGGTTGTTCTTTAAAAATGCCAATTTGTGACCTGAGGTCAAACAGAGAACAATATTATCTTGTGACCTTTAGGATTTTACCAGTTGTGCTTTAACATCTGGCACTATAAATTGTATTATGTTGTGATCAGTTTGGGTTGAATTTTACTTTCTTCACATTATTGAATTCAAGTGATTATTTTCTCTGGAAATACAAAAGTGCTCTGACAAAATTCTTGTATAAAGACATTCATTGGAATTTATACTGAATTCAAACCTGGAATAATATTTCTGTGATTCAAAAAGAGACTGTTGACGCATCAGTACGACAAAGGCCATAATAGACACGTCATCGCCTTCAATCTTAAATCTCTTTGGGACTTGAACTGAGTTTTATTCAGGACTTTTTATCACTAGGACTTCTGTCTTTAATTCTTGGAACATTTTTGGATTGAATTCGCAAACAGTGAGTCATTTTTCCTCTTTTTTCACTTTGTATTCTAGGGAAATAAATTCTTTATTAAATTTTACAAAGCTTGTTGTCTTCACACTTTTCTGTTACTTATATTTAGAGCATACGCTCGTAACAATAGTGCTGAGTAAGTTAAGGTATCCCCCAAAAGGCATACAAATAACAAGAAACGTAAAAAAAGAGTAAAATCCTTCAAATACCAACAGGAAGCTTTCCATGGCAAAAGGTAATCATTCCTTTGCTGCATTAACGCCTTTAACAGATTTATCGACCGTTCCGGTGAGGTCGTTTATCTGAATGTTTTTAAGTGTTATGTATATGTAATTTAATTGCTTGTGTGTTGGTTTTTAAAATTTTTTATTTTATTTTATTCCATTACATGTTATTGTAATGAAAATTTTATTCACTAGATTTGACATTTTTCCAGAAAATTCAGTTCAGTTCTGTTAAACCTGATAAACAAGCATTAGTAGAAACATTGCATCTTTTGGTGACCTAGATTCAGAGCCAGTTTCAGCTTTAGAGTAAACAACTTTTTTATTATTGAATCTTATAGTAATATTCATTTAGAATTAATTTTTGGATTAGATCCATAAACTGTAAATCCTTTTCCTTATTTTTACCTTGTTTTCTAGGGAAATAAATTATTTTGTTAAATTTTACAACGCTTGTTGGCTTCACTCTTTTCTTTGAAGCCTTGGAAAATGCTGCTCGTCCTGCTGACAAGTATTTCTTAACTCACAAAGTTCCTGTTGTAGGAAAGTCTTCCACTCAGCAGTCTTCTGGTAAGAAGGTATTTCAACCTAATGCGAGCCCTTCCAAAACTCAGTCTGGCACAATTTTTAAAAATCAAGCTTTTGATAAACTTGATCAAAGATCCTTGTCTCTTCCTACGTGTACCTATTTCAGGAAGAAAGGACACGTTATTTCTGATTGCTTCAAATTGAAATATAAGCACCAGAATCAAGACAAACTTATCCCAAAGGCTCTTACTTCTAAGATTTCAAGGTCACGGTCATGTATTGAAAGCAATACATTTGTTGGGTCTAATAAGCCCCAGTCTGATTTTATTATGGAGAATTATGAACCATTCAAGTTGAAGGGTTCTATATCACTCTTGGATGATTTGGCCAATCTTATTACTATTAAAATTTTAAGGGACACAAGAGCTTCTCTGAGTCTTTTATTATCAGATACTTTGCCTTTTTCTGAGACGTCTTCTTCTAATGAGAGTGTTCTTATTCAGGGAGTAGAGTGCGGCTTTGTTAATGTTCCTCTCCATTCTGTAAATTTGTCATCAGACTTAGTTTCAGGACCTGTGACAGTCGGAATAGTCGTCTTCTTTACCCGTTCAGGGCATTCTTTTATTTCTAGGTAACGACCTAACTGGAGACAAGGTTGTGGTTAATCCACTTGTAACTGAAAAAGAATTCGTTGATTTATACCCAGCTTGTGCAGTTATTAGAGCTATGGCAAAGAAAGCTCTTGAGAATGATTTTGATAAGGAAAATATTCCTTTAGCTGGCACATGTATTGGTCAGGCTTTTGATGAGGTCACTTTCACTCCTTGTTTGGATCAATCAAAAGGTATTGATCATAGTGATCCTCTTTTAACTACTCATTCTCTTTTTTCTATCCAGGTTGACAAACCACAACCACTTGTCGTCGAACAGGAAAAAGATCTTTAGATCTCCTGTTTGTTTCAGAGGGCCATTAGTGAAACTGAAGCCACTGAAGTACCTGTCTGTTATTTCATTAAAAATGGAATTCTTATGAGAAAATGGAGACCTCCCGAGGTACCTGCTGATGACGAGTGGTCAGTGAACTGTCAAATTGTAGTTCCAAAATCTTACAGACAGGAAATACTTAGTCTGGCCCATGAAACTCCTCTGGCTGGTCATTTAGGGATTAATAAGACTTACCACAAGATCTTGACTCACTTTTATTGCCCAAAAATTAAAAGTGATGTTTATAAATTTTGTAGATCTTGTCATACTTGTCAAATAGTAGGAAAACCCAATCAGAAGATACCTAAGGCTCATCTGCAACCTATTCCTGCATTTGACGAACCATTTAGCAAAATAAAGGTAAACTGTGTTGGCCCCTTACCTAAGATTAAGTCAGGCAACCAATATTTGTGGATCATTATGTGTGTGTCAACAAGATTCCCAGAGGCAATTCCTTTGAGGAATATAAAAACTAAAACAATAGTAAAAGTTTTGATAAAGATATTTACTTAATTTGGCCTTCCCAAATCTGTCCAATCTGGTCAAAGGTCAAATTTTATGTCTCGATTTTTCCAGCCAGTCATGCTTGAATTTGTCACTCAACAATTCAAATCAAAAGTGAAATTATGTTTTGACAGAACTTCAATGGAGAGAACTTTTGAGTCTTGTAATAGAATTTTTTCTCTCTTGCTCATTCTGTAAAATTTTCTTCAAATTAGGTATTACGGCACTTACAAAGTTAAAATAAAAGTGAATGAGTTAAATTGTAATAACAGTACTCTGATCTAAACAAATTAATGGAGTACTAGGATACAGTTAATTTAGTTGTACCTGTCCCACTCAGTGAGGATTTAAGTGAAGGAATTCAATCGGACTCGATTGATTTTGGAGTGACACATCGTCGGAATTCGGAAATTATGAATAATCTGGACCAGAAACTTTTAACATTTGCAACAACAAGAAAGGAATGAACTTAAACAGTTATTATTGAATATGAGCACTTATTTCCAGATCTTCCTACAAGAACAAACAAAATATTTCATGACGTTGAAATTGTGAATTCAAAACCAGTGAAACAACATCTATACTGGATGAACCCTCTCAAACAGGAATACTTGAAAAAGGAAATTCGGTATTTGCTGGAGAATGGTTTTATAGAGACTAATAAACGTTACTGGAGTTCACCATGTATTCTTGTTCCGAAACCAGATAAAACTTTCCGTATGTGCACTGATTATAGGAAGGTGAACAGTGTGACTAACACGGATTGATTTCCATTACCAAGAATCGATGACTGTATTAATAAAATTGGAAATGCCAAGTATGTCACCAAATTTGACCTTCTGAAAGAATTTTAGCAAATTCCACTAACGGAAAGGGCAAAGGAAATTTCGTCATTTGTGACTCCAGATGGACTTTATCAATATAAAGTAATGCCGTTTGCGATGAAGGGTTCGCCAAGTACCTTTCAACGTTGATGAATATGATTACCTCTGGTCTAGATAATTGTGATGCTTATATTGATGATGTCATCATCAACAACGACACCTGGAAAGAACATCTAGCAACAATTCGGAAATTCTTTGACAGACTCACTGATGCAAGTTTGACAATTAATGTATCCAAAAGTGAGTTTTGCCGTGCTTGTGTAACATTTCTAGGACATATCGTGAGACATGGACAAGTTAAACCTATCGATGCTGAGATCAAGGCTATCTCTGAATTCCCTGTGCCTGTCAGTAAAAATAAACTGATGCGACTTTTAGGTATGGCTGGATACTATCGGAAATTTTGTTCCAATTTTTCTAATATTGCTGAACCCCTGACAAATTTATTGACCAAGAAAAATAAGTTTCTTTGGACTGAAAAATGTCAGGAAGCTTTTGATAAGTTAAAGGCCATACTTAAGAGTGCACCAGTTCTTACAGCTCCAAATTTCAGTCAGTCGTTTAAACTATCTGTTGATGCAAGTGATGTTGGGGTTGGAGCAGTATTGATTCAAGAAGATAGAAATAGTGTTGATCATCCAGTGTGCTATTTTTCTAAGAAATTAAATAAGCACCAAAGAAATTATTCAACAATCGAGAAGGAATGTTTGGCTTTGATATTGGCATTACAATATTTTGAAGTTTACATTAGTTCAGCTCCTTCTCCGATTGTTGTGTTTAGCGATCACAACCCCCTTACTTTCATCGACGAGATGGAAAACAAAAATGAAAGATTATTAAGGTAGAGTTTGTTGTTACAGGAACATAATATTGACATCAGGCACGTCAAGGGAAAATACAATTTAATAGCAGATGCACTTTCCCGTGTATAGAAATATTATTTCATGTACGCTTTATATAATTCATAAGAGTTCTTCTTAATAGCTTTTTTTTACCTCATGTATAATTAACATATGGTAAAAAGAAAGCTTTCTTATATAAATCTTGCTTTTTCTTTATGGGGGAAATGTTATGTATATGTAATTTAATTACTTGTGTGTTAATTTTTAAAATTTTTTATTTTATTTTATTCCATTACATGTTATTGTAATGATAACTTTATTCACTAGATTTGACATCTTTCCAGTAAATTCAGTTCAGTTCAGTTAAACCTGATAAACAAGCATTAGTAGAAGCATTGTATCTTTTGGTGACCTAGTTTCAGAGCCAGTTTCAGCTTTGGAGTAAACAACTTTTTTATTATTGAATCTTACAGTAATATTCATTTAGTAGAGGCAAAGCTGTACATAGCGCACGTGATAATCGGTATGTAATGTTTCTACGCCGCTTGGAGAAAGTGATCACGTGACCCTATACGGGACTCTGTTTTACGTCTTAATTTACCATATAGTCGTTATTTTGGAGAAGAAATTGTCAGTTGGGCTTTTAACCTTTGGAGCTCAAAGGTGTTTTTGTTGTGGCCAGTTTGAGTTGAATTTTTATTTTAATTCAATTTAAAGTAATTTATTTTCCCTGGAAATTACTAGTGCTCATCAGAAATCTTGGACAAAGACATTTATTGGAAATTATTCGGAATTCCAAACTGGAATATTATTCTTGGTAATTCAATAAGGAACTGTTGACACATCAGGACAAAGCAGGTTATTGAAGACGTCATCGCCTTCTATCTTGGAACTTCATCGGAATTCGAACTGTGATTCATTTAGAACTTATTATTGATAAGACTTACATTTATTAATCCTAAGATTAATTTTTGGATTAGATTCATAAACTGTAAGTCCTTTTTTCTTATTTTTACCTTGTTTTGTAGGGAAACAAATTATTTTGTTAAATTTTACAAAGCTTGTTGGCTTCACTCTTTTCTTTGTTACTTTCTACGAGCCTAGACACGTAACATAAGGAAAACATCTTTACTGACTAAGCCTTTATTATATATCAAATAAACCGAGCAAAAGTACAAGTTCTTCCGAATATTTTAACTCAGAATACTCGATCTAGAAAAAAATGTTTCTTTCATGAAACCGTTCATTTCACTTACCATTCATTCTATTCATGACTTCCAACAAGCCCAAAATTTGATCAGCTAAGCTTGCACTATCTGTATTTTTTTCTACAATGCTGATGTCAGGCGTCTTTAGACACGCGACAAACAATGATCTTTTTACCCTCCAGCTAGAAGGAATTTTGTAACAATCGAAACACGATTGAATTAGTATATACAATGTATGTATGATAACTTGTCGATTGTTCTAACACTTGACTAGTCTTCATGTTTCAGCCTATTCTATTTTTGTTTCGTCGATGGTTTGAAATGTACAACGGATCATTGAAATACGTTGAATTGTATATGACATTAATACAATTCAAACGTTTTATTAAGGTGCACATTTATCACACAATTAATTTAATATTACATGTTTGTCACACGCCTATTTAATATTACATGTTTGATCTGACGTTTGATAAACCTTTTCAAACCGTTTTTCCTTATACTGACGAACATTTGAATACTTAGGAACCGTTTTTTCCTCCTTTGTAGATGCGTTGAATCTAGCTTTTATAAATCACAGTTCGTTTTGAATTTCATTAATACAGTAAAGTTAAATATATTTAGAAAGCGTACAACAGGGGTGTGTAATAGATACGAAACCCCATTCGTTTTCTCTGTTGAGTCGGAGGAAAGAAATTGTTTGATATCATTTAGAAATACGATTCGGTATGACATTTTTTTCCGCCAACTTGGTACCAAACACATATGCTCTTTCGTGTGCATTTGTGTTATATATATATATATATATATAT